>VWZT01011964.1:1069045-1101688 GCA_013397055.1 Pachycephala philippinensis
TTTGAGAAGAATAGGAGCCTGTTTGACATTTCTGTTGTAGTCACACAAAGGTGAGTGGTCCTCTAAAAGGTTGTGTTCTACCACCACAGTAAACCAGAAACTGTCAGCAATTCTTGTGCTGACAGGGTTCTCCTGAAGACCCATTTTGCCTGGTTTTGGAGCCCAGCTGATGAGAGCACAGCTTCCTGTGTCTCAAGGAAGTTGTGCCAGAGAAGCCCTGGAACCAAAGATGTTTTTAATTAGGTTTTTTTTTTTTTTTATTTCTAGCTGATTTGAGTACTGCTGAAGAAGGAAAATGTGCAGGCCTTTGTATGTAAATGTATCAAGCAGCTGGGGATATCCCACTTCATTTCTTTTTAGCTCTTTATCTAAGCACCATGCAGGATATTTAACTGTGGTGTTTTCTTCTTCCAGACAGGAAAGACAACTGGGTAGGCCCATTAGAGACCAAAAATTCTCTACCACAGCCTTTGATGCCAGGGGAGATCATAACCACACGATTTCTGGGCCAAAGTCAGACACTACAGCGTGAGATTTAGGAACGAGATGGGGAAACCCAGGATCAAAGTCATAAAATTAAAAAATAAAATAGTAAAAATACTCAAAAGCATTAAAAAAGTAGGTAAAGCAAATGAAAATTAAAAATTTAAAGGGTTGTGATGCATCTAAACAGTGAGGAGCAAACAGAAAGTGTAACACAAACAACAAATGGAAGCAAAATGAGGAATGAGCTCCAGTGTTCTTATTCTCATGTGAACCACAGAGTGTGGAGAACCCAGACTATACTCTAGAGGTACTACAAAGCTGAAAAAATAATTATCTGAACAGCAACCCTTGAATGTATATGCCCAAGATGTGAACGCAAGAACATACATGAACCAACTGGATCAGTTGATTCAATCACTGGCAGTAAATTCAGGACTTCTGAACACTTGCTTTGGTAACATTGTCTTATTTCCTATTTCTCATTGCTTGTTTACAAGTTACAGATCATGGGACTAACAAAAAATGAAACATTAGAAGTTTCACAGAGGAGTAGGTGGTTTTATAGTATTCACTGTCTGACTATGAGACACAAGGAGATCGAAGCTAGACTTACAGGTAAAAAACACAAGAAAACCTCTAATTGGGGATTTTTTCATCAGCCACACACACACATGAAATTAACATGAGTAATTAATAATCCAGGCTAAGATTAGTCAACCAGATTCTAGACATACATCCCAGACAGCTGTTCAGTTTCGCTTTAGAACCACTAGAGATAAACAGCCTTCTCTAGATCACAAGTCATCTTATTTTAAAGATGCTGTCTGGTTTAGATTTGATGAGTTTCAACCCATCTTACTTTTTAACCTCTGACTGCAAAAACAGCCCAAACAACCTGCTTTGAAATAGATACCTATCTTAAAAATATCTAAAATTTCACAGGATAGATTCCACCTGTAAGGCAAGGCCCATTACGGTGCGCAAAAGTTTACTCTAAATATAAACACATTTGACAGCTTTAGCTATTTCATGGAAGCTCAGCTCATCCTAGTCTTTGGCAGACTTTAATGAAGTGTCTTTTAACCCAGAAAAGCTCAGTTCTGGTAAAAAGCTCTATAACAGTTATGCAACAATGCTTTTGACTTTAGTCCTTGGAAAATAAGGACCATGACAGTCATAAAAATGTGATGATCTTCTCTTAGCCTTTTTTTCTCTAATAGGGTTTGAGTATTGTGGCACAGCTTAGCCTTAGGCAGGCAGATCCACCACATCTTATGAGAAATCCACCATGCATACCTGATGATTTGAGGTGGTGGAATTTATGATGTGCATTGTGGGTAAATATTCTCCCCTCTAATTCCTCATTACTTATTCTCTTCTAGCAGAGATGAGTATCCCACTATGTCCAAAATTTGGAAGTTGATCTTTTTTTAAACTGCAGTTTTATATTTCTCATCACACATAATTGTCAGAAAGGTCTGGCTGAAATGTGAACAAAATGTTTGACTGCATATCTAAACAATATATTTGGATCCTAAATCTATTAAATTAATAATTCTAAACTCAGGTGAAGAGTTTTGAAGTGGTAAGTCTGTAGTATGCCTACAGATACAATTAGCAATGCCAATAATAAGGAAGCTTAACTTCAGGATGTGAAAGTAAGTCCTATCAAAATGTTACACCAAATTCTTCACCTGTCTTTCCTAAAAAAGTCAGATGTAGTGCAGGGGACTGTGTACTTGCTACCTGTGTGGTATGACCAGCATCCTCAAAATCTCTCTATTCCTCTAAAAGCTCTTTGGGTGACAAAATGGGGTTAAATTCCAACAGATATAAGAGCAGACCTTCTGAGTTCAGTGTGAATTTGTGACTGTAATTCAGCAGTCTCAGAACATGTATCATAATTAAGATGAGGTTTCAGAAAGCAAAAATTGGAAGAAGCTATGCCATGAAACTCTGCCCAAACAACATTGACTACGTCTTGCATGTAACAAACATTTACTGTCCCCAGAAGAGAACACCTTTTGACCAGATGATGTTCCAGACTCTGCCTCACACTCTGGAGGAGCTCAAGAAGAAGCTCCGTTCTGAATTGCCAATTCCCCATCTATACAACATGCTTCCTTTTCCCAGTCAAAGCTAAGAGAAGAGAAGATTTGAAAGAATTCCAATTGATTCATTTTAAAGAGCCATAACCTATGCCAAAAGATTAGGATTGTATGAGAGATAGTTTGAGATCCTAGTTGAAAGAACAACTGTTATTAAAAATAACAAAACATACTGAAACAGAAAGATTTCTTCCAAATTCTAAGTTGCCAGAGAAAAGCATAAGATTCCAACATGCAGAGAGATTAGGCAAGTATTTAAAATAAATACAAATAACATTTCAAGTGAGCTTGGGTAAATACAGTGCACAGTACCTGAAGACAGCCTAGCACTTGATGTATTATAAGCCTACCTTTTCCAGTACAAAAAGTTCAGGACCTGGGAGACTTTATCTAACTTTAGTAGTGCAGGTTATTGCATTACTGTGAGGGGAGGAAGGAGACCTGAGGAACAAGGGAGGGACCAGCAGGGGAATTCCACACCCATACTTTATTGTAAAAAAATACTGTAAGAGAAGGCCCTATGCAATTTGCTTGGCAGATAACACAGCAGCTGGCTTTCTTTGTTTAAATAAGAAGTTTTACTAATGTTGCATCTGATCTAGAATTTAAAGAGGCTAAAGATTTTCCAGTACTATGCTTTTATTTTGTTAGATTCTTTGAAACACAAAAAGAGGAACTGCTTCAAATATTTATTCACTGTCCACTCAATTTTTTAGAAAAGGAAGATCTAAAAGCGTATCTGGCAGCCTGTTTCTGTGCAGGAACACTCAAGCATTTTTCATCTGGCATAAGCAAGCCAAATAATGCTGAGTCCCTTCTACTTTTTTTTTCCTGCAAAGGATTAAATTCAGAGATTAACCATAATGTCTTTCAACTACAGGCTCACATATTCATGAATAATAACAAGAAAATCTAAATCAGTACTTAACATGTAATTTTATGCTGCATCTTCAAGAGCAGCATGCTAGCAACTATAATAGTACAGAGACAAGAGTCATTTTATGAGCTGATTCTGAAATATTGCATACATAGTTTTGGAGGGGTTTACGAGTTCTATTATTTAGGTTCGGGAAAATAAGCTCAGACTGGTTTTAGGCTGTTATTTTGAAAGATAATTAAGATTGCAGGCAATTTCAGTATTTTTCATAGTAAACCATAGACTGCAAAGTTATGTTAAGAAAAATATTCAAATATTTGCAATAGCCAGAAGAAATACAACATCATTTTAAAATAAGGTATTAGACAAAGATAATTTAGGTATAGTGCTGGACCTACAGATGTGTGCTGGAACTCTACTTTTGCTTGGCTTTGATTGGCATCCAAAACTGATGAAGACTTGTGAGCACCCAGGAATAGGCTTTGAGTAGATGATGAAGTACAGCAGAAGAGAAAATGAGCCTTGCATTGGTCCTGCCTTTTCAGTGCAGAGGTCAGGAGCCAGACCCACTCTCTGCAAGTCCATCACCATCTATGACCCAATTCCTTCCTCCTGTGTCCTGGAAAACTTTTGCAATGTACCAGTCACTTTTCGTCCCAAAGAGGCTTCCCACTGGCTGCAACAACTTGGTTTAGGAAAGTGGGCACAGATTCAGGTCATGATTCATTTTTTAACCTTTTCTTGCACATGTGGCATGGAACTGATCAGCTTGCAAGCCTCGTGATTCTCAGTAGCCCTGACGTAACCTGATTTCCAACAGTGATGGCAGGGGCCACAGCACTGGGTACTCAGTAGCCTCATATAATAAGCAGAACTGTCTAAATGTGTAAGAAATACAGAATTAAGGGGTTATTTTAGCCATTGTTGAAGAAGCCAAATTCTAGAAGTACGAAACTCTAAGGAAAATAGCATAATTATTCACATTCTAGCTTCCTTAACGTGCTCCATATTGAAAAAAACCTGTTAAAGACTTGCAACATTTTTTCCCTAAAATTCAGAAGAGTAAATAAAGAATAAATCTGGTGCTAAATATGCAGTTACATTCTTATTCATATATCCTAAGTGCAAATATCATATATCTATATCTGCAAATATTCTAGGAAATGCAACATGCATTTGAATTTTTAAGGTGTTATTAAGGGTTTAATGTACTGTAGACAAATTCTGAATTCGTCAATTCAAGTGTTGGGATGTGGAAACTGAACTGTTCTAAACACACAGAATATTGTGAAATATTGCTTTTTCAATCTTTTCTTTTTGTTCTTTCTCAAGCAATTGAGACAGGTTGGAGATCTCAACACTTTTTCATAGATTCATTTTTAGCACTAACAACATTTTCATTTCAACTTTTAATTGGTCTATTATGCTATGTAAACAGTATAATTTTGTCTTTACATTATGTAAATTATAATACAAAATTCAGAAAGAAATGCTCTCAATAGAAGAAAAAAATGAAACACACACATTCCTATTAACATTCTGATTCAGAAGAATCTGCATATCTCAATGTAACGTGTGCTGATGGGAAGAAACACAGACCTGATTTTGAATAGGAACTGTTGGAAGTAGGGCATGGGTAATATAAATGCTTTCAAACCATTCATCCAATTACATTTACATCAAATCAAAGTGAGATAAATGAAAATGAGAAACTTTTCAGTTATTATTCACACAGATCATAAAAGGAATAAATGCACATATTCCTTTCATGGTGCACTGGACATGGTTGAAAAAAAGTCAGTGGTCTGATTAGTAAGAACTTACACACACTCACCAAAATAATACACTGTGTCTTGGCTTCACACACTTATTTAGTTGTATAATTTCAAGAAATTTTACTGCAATAATGCTGTTTATATGCAGCTGTCTCTGACAGAACCTAATATATATTGAGGTGATAGATGTTTGAGAAAATTACCATGGGCTAAACTGAAATGTTAGCACCTCAGCTGAACTGCTGTGCCTGCCTTAAGTTTGGAATTGTCCACAGTGAAGCAATGAGATTATTTTAAAGTTTTTCTACAATTAGATCTCAAATTCCTAATTTTATTTTGAGCTGACATCAAGTTTCTTGTCATAAACACTGAACTCCCATAAGAAATAGGAATCAGAGTCGCTGGAACATGGTAATGGACTGAGCATTGAATCTATGTTATAAAACCTGGATTCACTTCCCAGTGTTCTTGGATTACCTTCTTCACCTTCCTGCACCTCACTGTGTTTTTTCCCAGTTGCTTTAGCTGTTGCCATTACATATTCAAGGCAGAGACTATTTCATGTCTGTTTGGGCAGTTCTACAGGGTGGCATTACTCCAAATTCAAGCCTTTAGATGCTACTGTAGAATTAATCAGAATGTAAAAATAAAGCTTAAGATGTTTTCTGAATGTCACTGTTTCCATCCTGAAGTGTCGTGTACTTTGACTAGTACTATCCAATAAATCATTGTTGCAAAGACTAAATATTGTTAACCTCTTAATCTAAATATTTTTGTAATTCATTACCATGAAATTTACACAGGAAGCAATTTTAAATACTTACTTAATATTGACTTGTTTACTTACCATGATCTCATGAACCATTATGAGAAATTAATGGTGTGAGCTGAACTGACATTAAAAGAAGTTTTAAAGCATTTCTGCTTTCTTTAAGCTTTTTTTAAAACATATCTTCAGCATCAGTGACTTTTTTGAGGGAATGGGGGAGAGAACTGCATTTGCTTACATAAATCTGCTAATATAGTTATCCCTTCTGAATCAGTTGTCTTGGCATAATATTTTAAAGCAGAAAGCAGTCCTTTCTTAAACAAGAAACATTCTCCTCAAAGTGAGAGCTGAAATCTGTGTCTCTCATCTCATTTCCTGTCTTTCTGGTTTTTAATCAAAATATATGAAGTCATTGCTTAAAATGGGTTTTCAGTCACATGAATATTGTGGAACTGGTAAAATATAGATGTTTAGCAGTAGAAGAGAAGCATGACAGGTTAAATCCCACCGATCTCATTCCTTATTAGAGCCAATGGATCGTATTCAGATGATCTTCAAGGCATCTCAGATACAGACTATGAACCACATATAGCCCCCTATACCCTCCCCAGCAGTACAAATTGGCTATCCTATTATATAAACATCTAAAAAACTAAATCTTTATTCTGCAAAGTGTTGAATGCTCATATTCCATCTCAGCAGAAACACAAGCACACAGTTCAGGGTGCAGCTGAAACAGCATTTGAGTGCTCTGCATGTGCCTCACTAAGTCTTAAGGACACCAAATTGCAAACATCCTCCTATAAATATATACATACACACACTCAAAGAGCAAGAAAGAGATTTCCCTCTTTTGATTAAACGTATTACTGATATTTGTACCATACAAACTCCAAAGCACTTTTAAATGTGAACACTCCTAATTAATACCGAGTAATTGCAACTCCCAAACTGATAACAGTTAATATTTATTTCTTTAACTAATCTGAATAATTTATCTCAAGCCAGATTTAATGTTCCCTGTTACCCTACCTCTTTGAGGACAGGAAAGAAATACGATCCTCATGAGGCAGACACAGTTTTACGTGTTGTAGGAGACAACGCTGCATAAGCACTCCCAGGGAAGACTGGCAGTGCTCTTTCAACCTGTCTTGCTTTCACAAGATCCCAAGTTGATAGTCAGGGTGGGTTTGGCTGTACACCTGGTGCCCACCACTCTACCATCTGCCTCCTTAGCTGGGCAGGGGAGAGAAAATACAATTAAAGGCTTGTGAGTCGAGATAGGGACGGGGAGAGATCACTGACCAGTTACTGTCACAGGCAAAACAGGTGAGACATAGGGAAATTGGTTTAATTTATTACCAGTCACATCAGACTAGGGACAATGAGAAATGGAGCTATTCTTATACCTCTCTCTGGTTGACATTGCACAGATTTTTATCCCCTGCTTCTTGACTCTCTTATCCCAGAGGCACTACCACTGTCACTGGTGGCCTCAGCCCTGACCAGCGGTGGCTCCATCTTGGAGCCAGCTGGCACTGACTCTGTTGGACATGGGAGAAGCTTCTGGCAACTTCTCATAGAAGCCACCTCTGTAGTCCACCTGCTACCAAACCTGGCCACACAAACCAAATACACCAGTTTATGTATTATATTACAGGAGATGACACAAATTTTGTTACTGCACAAGTATCAAACTGCTCTTGCCCAGCTTCACAGAAGTGACAGTCTGAGAATGTGGTGCTCTCAGTTTTCCAAGAGATGAGGTTTCCAACAAGACCACACGTTTTTAACAACAGAGTGCCTCTAGGGAATACCCTAGGAATATACCTCAGAAAGGTATGCCATCTTGCAGAACAGAAGTTGTTCTCTATATAAAAGAATGTTACAACACCATATCAAGTAAAAGAACAGAATTTCAGTTTCCTTATAGCAAAATGAAAGATAGTGAGTCCGTCGCACTTTCATTTTCCTACAATGCTACATGTAACTGATAAATCTTCACAAGAAGAAAATACAGATAGATATAAATATTGCTTCTGCATGGAGCCACCCCTTCAAATGATTAGAAAAAACCAAACATCACCAGCAGTAGCTGTGTAAATAAAGTGTAATAGGTATACTGTGAATGAGTTTGTACTGCATTTTCCAATTTTTCTTTCTATTTGCAATCACAACATTGCCTTAGCCAACTTTTTGTATTTAATGTTCCCTTAGTACCCAGCACTCCAGCTCAGGTCATTTCCTAAAAACTCTCTTGTAATCCACAAGGCCACACAAGGTCAGTACTTTCAGATATTGAACCACTGCCATCTGAAGATTTTCCATCTGTGAAGGTTAGCTAGTTTTTCTACCATGAACATCTCCTTCAGTTATCAGATTGCTTTTTCCACGTTTCCATTTTCACTCAGTAAATGAAAATTACATGCAGCTCTGTTTTAATGAGGAAAAAATACAAATTGAAGACCTCCTGTCAGAAATCCAGTGGTTCAAATAAGACTGTTGTCCTTCCACCTCCGTACTCTTAATGCTAATTTCTCTTTTCCCCTGTGTTCATTAAACTGTCCTGTCTACGGTAATACAGATCAAAGTCCACTCAGAATTACACAACCCTAATGCAAAATGATCTACAAAGAACTTCATAATGCTGCTTAATTTGCCTATCTTTAGGGTAAGTTGCCCAAGATACAGAGACACCATTCTCATATCAGCTTTCCTAATGACTGGAACTCAGTTCTTAGATTAGTCCATCAGAAAGAATACTCATCAAGGCTAATGTAATCAGGTGTAGCTAATGTGTCTAAACAGTCTCCAGTAAATGGAGAGAAAAACATTTACCAGCAAAGCCTAATCTGACTGCTGAGTCCCTCTGTGGAGGACAAATGCCCTCTCCTCCACTGAGTATAGATGGAGTTGATGGAGATCATCCTGAATGAGCTAAAGTCAGTGTTCACAAAGAGCTCCTTCAGGTTTATCTGCTCACCTCTGTTTTCCTTTTTTCAGGCTTTACTATCAGAGGACAAAACTGCTGCCAAAACTCAGACCCCAGAGAACATAAGGAATCTTTAAATAGTCTCCATACCTCCAGAGTGTATACATTTAGCCATTCTGAAATTCAGATGCATGGAAATGTCACATTCCAGACATCAAAATCTCACTGTGATGGAAGCAGTGGAGTGGCCTAGGAGATCAAAATCAAGCTATAACTAAAAGCTTAGATAGAAATAGAATTTAGAAAGCAAACTAAAATCTGAGCATCTGGGAAAAAATCATACGCACATTTTTTGCTGTGCAGGTGACAAGCACAGAACTCTATAACGGAGGTCCATGCTATTGGATATTATGTGTATGTATGCCACTAAAATTAAGATAGGCATGTGGGTATTGACCATATCCACCCATGCGAGTGCGCTCAAGAACACATTCAGTGACATGAAAACAGTGTCAGTGTATATGTATTTATGACTTTAAGGTGGATTCCTGCATTTTATAAATTTCTGAAGCAACTAAAGAGTTGAGAAAGGAAGCTGGTGCTGTGATGTTGATCATAGCATCATCCCGGGTGTTGTGCAGCGAGAGGCAGGGCCCTGACAACAAGCAGCAGTGTCACTTCTTTCCAGCACAGAATCCTTGGGAGCAGGCACAGGGAACGTATCAAGAATACAGGCAAGATGTGTAGAGAACAAATTAAAACAAACAAACAAACAAACAAACAAACAAAAAAAACAAACAAAAAAAACCACACCAAAACATGAGTAATAGACACCAACATCTATGTAATAAAAGATTACTCTCTACACTTCGTTACTTCCCCGATTCCTCTGATATTCAAGGGAACCAGTCTGCAAAACATCGACCTTCACAGCAACCCCACACGGGTGGGAAGTACTCCCCTCCCTACACAGAGGGGACAGGACGTAAGAGAGGACAAGAATAGGAGGAGGGAGTCTGATGCAGCCTGGGAGATGGCACTGAGAAGTTTGGCCAGCTGACCAACCTGAGATGAGAACTGAGGAGCCTGAGCACGTCTCCTCATTCGGCTCCTGAAGACAGATCAAGTAAGACCTGCAAGTTAAGGCTTGTAAGCACCAAGGGAAAGGACTGTAGATCACTCTAAATCCTAAGTGAAGCACCGCCTTTCCATATTTTTCATGAATATTTCCATGAATATTTTTTTTCACCGCCATAATCATCAACTGAACTAGCTTTTCCTATGGTACATGGAGAGGGAATTCCCCGCAATTAGGAAGACTACATAAAATTTAGTTTCCTTATTTGAAAGCATATAACATCTAATTTCCTGATTGCCATATGTCATATAACTATGTTCAGAAACACCAAAATGGGAAAACACACTTGTCATAAACTGTTCTTTTCAAAACATACCACCAGCTAAAGCATGGTATTTTAGTTAATTTTAACATAATCTGAAATAGGATCAGAATAAGGATCATATTTCCCATGTTACGTATATTTTCAGGTTTAAAATATTCAAAACTAAAATGTTTACTTTTTCTAAATTTAAAAGCAACATGCATGGCAAATTATATTCTGGCCAACACTCCTCATCAATCAAACATTTCAGGGTTTTCCTGGACATATAGAGCTTTCACTGCAATGACTCAGGCAGAGTTCAATACAAATTTTTACCTTGAACCAAACAGAAGACTTAGTCCTTGCTAGTGAAGGATTACTTTCAAATTCTTCTTTTAACTCATTTCTCATCTTCAGTCACATTTTCTCTGAGCTTTAAGAATTAATGTAGGCTATTAAGTTTAAGCAAAACTGGCTGGATAAATCAACAGCATCGCACATTTTGCCTCAGACCAAATATTGATCCATGAAGAGTTATTTCTGAAGATTATTAGAAATGGAAAACTTCCATGCGTTCTTTTTTGTAACTCATTCACCTATTCCTATGCAAATTGAAGTTTCATTTATGATTTTTACAGTTTGGTCTACACTTACTCTGAAAAACTGTTCAGGAGATGCACACAAAAATTACCATGCCTTTAGGAATTTTAAAGTATAAATCTGCACTTTTAAACAACAAACACCCATTTCAATGCTTACAAATAGAATAATAAGCTATTTTATGATTTATATTTGACTTGTTTTTCAGAGAAACTAAAGTAAAATATTCAAAAATTTGGGAATAACAATCCCACCAAAAATTTAAGGATCTGGTCTTCCAAGAAAACCCCGACAGAGCTGAAAACTTGATCATTAATGCCCATTCCTGATTTCAAGGAGAATTAAAAGCACAGAAAACTTCTTCACAGGATTCCTTATTACATTGTGTACTTGGTTGTGCTTTGTGAGAACTCAGTAAAATTAACAATTTTCAGCTTAGAAAGACAAGGCACTATGTACCTGAGCTGGAAGCTATCTTATTTGTATAATATTTAAACATATTCAAAAGGATATAACAGAGTTTGGTTTCTGGCCTGGCAACATTTCTCAGCTGCTTTATATGAAGTTTGCTGCTAATAACTAGATAGGATGTAAAGCACTAAGGAACAACAAAAAGTGGGTCTGGGATAAATATGTTTCCCTGCCAACACCAGAACTGAGCGTTTGTGCAAATTTAAGACAGAGTTTGGTTTTCTTTAGGAACTGATGCTTTGTCCATGCTTTTAAACATGAACAGTTTCCATAATGCATTCAGTACATTAAATTACCAGTTTAGCTTTCAAGCAGAGTCTACTGTCACAAGTCTGTTCTACCTCCCATATGTTCCAAACTTCAAAGATTTTCCAAATATCTGTTTTGGTCCCCGTGCTATTCTATTGAGAACAGGCCCAAATGAAATCTGTAAGACAAAGGTAATGAAATTACAGGATATGTCACTTTGATCTGTTTTCTTCAGTGCACCACACAAACCAGACTCTGGAAAGTACATCTGAAGATAAACAGCTCTTACACTGTTGAAGCACTGTGCATGTTCAGCATTTCCTGTGCTGAAACTCAGCCTTGAGTGGGCTATGTAGATAAATGAACACCATGAAAAGCACAGATAGATCTGCTTGCAAGATACTTAACACTGCCTGTGGGATAAACATTCATACAAGTCAAAACTCCACTGAGTATATATAAATTAAATATATCATTTGGTAAAACAATAAACAAAAATTTTTCACAAACTTAGAGCTGATCTGAGTAAGCGCAGATCACGCTGAGTAAAATCTTAAGAGGTTACAGAACCTCCTGACACTGCAGCAGTGTCTGCAGACACCCAATTGCACCAGATGTGTCCCAGTTTCCACACCACATACTTTATGCTACATGTTGTACAGCAAACTGAGTGAAAGCATAGACACAGGCACAGGTCAGGGCTGATTTTTGCTGAAGTGGTGTGCAGTGACAGTCTACCTGGGTGAAACAACACTGGAGAACCACTTCTTCCCTTCCAGACAACTGGCAGCAGGGAAGAGATACAGCCCTAAAGCACAGGTACACCCACCCAGAGAGGCACTTGGGTCACTACAAGGACCTGCAAGAAACAGGGACAGCTACTTGTCTTCCCTCAAGCTGAGTGGTTAGTGAGAGGGAACATCATTCACTCCCAACATTTGCACTCTTCACACCAGCTTCAGCAGATCGTTTTCTCTTCTTTCTCAAGCCAGTATAGACTAAACAACTTTATCAGCGATTCCATGGTACACATGAAAGATGATTGAGATCGAATCACTGTGACCCCCAAATCAGTTACACTCTGAAAGTTCAAAAGCAGCGTACTTTGTTTAACAGATTCAAAAATCTGACTGTGACTTACTGTCCTTTCAATATGAACAAATTGGCATTATTTTTCCAAATAACAAATGGAAATCTAAGAATCTCCTTCCTTATGTCAAGACCAAGGCCAAACCAAAACACTCTGAACCACTTCTTAGACACAGATCAAATGTAATACCCCCAAAGCTGATGTCAGGAGTCATCCCTCACAGTGAGATGCATTAGCTAATGACTATAAACTAACAATAGCTAAATAGACATTTGCTTTTTGCAACATATTCTCACTGACATTGGTAGAGCTGCTTACGGGAGCAAGTGCAACTCACTAGGATGTGAGCTAGGATAGCAGAGGGGGCATTGCCCATTTTGCTCTAGAAACACATAGCAGTGAAGGAATAGGATAAGGATTGCATAAGGAAAAATCACATTTGCTGCAGAAATTGCACCTGACTTGAAGAAAGCCTAATACACAACTTTTTCAGTTTGTTCCTAGGACAAGATGGTTATGAGGATGAAGCACATGAACAGCAAAAGGCATATTTTTTACCTTTTCTGCTCAGCTGCATTGTCACAGGACCAACTATGAGCACAGTCAATAAGGTCTGGATGAATATTGCAGAAGTAATTAGGAAACTACTAAGAAAACAGATAGGAAATGGAAAATTAAGCAGATCACACAGGAGGTCAACATATTGACTATAGCCAACATCCAGGGAAAAAAATTTCACACATCTTTCAGTCTCACACCTTCACAGTGACAAAAGACTGAGTCCTGCAGTATGACAATCTCCTACTTTGCTGAAAACAGCTGCTAGTAGCTCCAGCGCCAGAAAATCTAGAGGAAAATTGTTTTCTTGGGAAGCTCCTTTCATCTCTACAGGTCTTGGACACCGTTAAGTCACACTTGCAACTTTGAGAGCATTCTTCATCCATGGAAACGTCTAACAAAATGGGAAAAGTGTTCTACGTATTTTCCAGTCAGCAGCAGGCAAGCACTGACTTATGCACAAGCAAGGCGTGCATCTTCTCCCCACACAAAGCTTGAATTATCTTAATCTGACTACTCATGTTGGAAGCATCTACATTAAACAATCTCTTCAGTTTATTTAAGGTGTGATAAGGAGGTAGTTAGTGCACAGTCTCAGTGTGGAAGACATTCTTTGCTTTTTCCTCAGAGAAACTCACAACAATTCACATAAGTGGAAGCTGAAGCTAACCAAATTCAGGCTAGAAGTTTAATCACTGCAACACCACCCTGAAATGCAGAGGCTTTACCATTGCCTGACACCTTGAAATCAAAGCTAGCTAACTGTTAAGGATGTGTTATAACTCAGAATGTATTCATGGGCCTGACATAGCAACTATTGTTGTGGTTTGTTGTCCAATATTATAAAGCTTATCTCTGAAGATCTCGGCTCTACCTCTGGCAATAGAGCACTTAAATCTATGGTGCTATTCATTTTACCTTCACTGTGTCAGAAGAAAAGGTAGAATGAATCAGTCTGGATGTGAACTTAAGTCACCAGCCTAAAAATGTAAGGAGGGCTAAAAAGATAGAAACTCTTAAAATGAAGACATTTTAAGACAATTTTAAGTCTATTTTACAATATGAGTGGGTTGTTTGGTTTGGTTGGTTTTTTTAAGAGGAAAATGGCTGCATCCTTTTGGATGGCTCCACTCACAAGATGTGCACAGAAAGCAAAGAGGTCTTCCTCCTTAAAACTATTTAGTATAGACTAATAAACATAAGTGAAATTGATGGAAACTATAGATAAATTAGATAAAAAATAATTACAATAAACTCCCCATAGACTTGAGGAATGTGAAATAATAGTTACCTGGCTCCAGGTGGTAACAATTTCTGTTTCCTTCCTGCAGCTATTTCTGACATAGTTCTATTATAATATAGGGTGAAATTAAGACCTATTTTTAAGTGATAGGGCATGGCCAAGATATCTTGGAAAATACTTCAAAAAGACTTTCTAGTTTGATTCATTTGAAAATTCTCTTTGTTCGGTTTTATATTGAGGGTAAGATCGTGGCAGGAGTAAAAGCAAGAATAGCATAAGAGCATTTGTAGAAGGAAAGGAGTGTCGTGAGAGAGCCCTTGAGTGCTCTCTGTCCCAGCTTTCCTCTTCCAACCAAAAAAAAAAATTGGTGTTTTCATGTTCTCCTAACTTTTCTTGTCTAGAGCATTTGCTGACAGCAGTCTTCCAAACTCTTTAGTCTCTCCAACAGTTTTTTTGGAAATTACTTTCTGAAATTATCGTACTTAAACAAATAAAAACCAGCCATCTTCTCAGGACTAGAAATCACTGAATACACAGACACATGACACTGTAAGCAAAGATATACAGGAAAAAGACTGCGAGCAATCCATCAGGCAAAGCATTCAACAAAACCACAAGAATAGAGCCATGAGGAATGTTACTGTGCTGGTTTTGGCTGGAGTACAGTTGGTTTTCTTCACAGTGGCTCGTATGGAGCTGTGTTTTGGATTTGTGCTGAACATGGTGATGATAATATAGAGACGTTTTTGTTATTGCTGAGCAGGGCTTACACAGAGCCAAGGCCTTTGTTGATTTTCCTACAGCCCCATTGGTGAGGAGGCTGAGGGTGCATGGGAGGCTGGGAGGGGACACAGCTGGGACAGGTGACCCCAACTGACCAAAGGGATATTCCAGACCATATGGCATCTTGCTCAGTATATAAAGTGGGGGGAGGGGGGGATGAAGAAGGAAGAAGGGGAACATCTCAGTGATGGCTTTTGCCTCCCCAAGTAACCATAATGTATGATGGGGCCCTGCTCTCCTGGAGATGGCTGAACACCTTCCTGCCCACGGGAAGCACTGAATTAACACCTTGTTCTGCTTTGCTTGTGTATGTGGCTTTTGCTTTTCCTATTAAACTGTCTTTATCTCAATCCATGAGTTTTCTCACTTTTACCTTTCCTATTCTCTCCCTGATCCCACTGGTGGGGGAGAGAGAGAAAGGCTGCCTGGGGCTTGGCTGCTGGCAGGGGCTAAACCATGACAGTGGCTAAGTGAAAGCCTCAGGAATGGGCATATGAAGAAAAGGAATTACACTTCCTTCAAGGACTATGCTGTACTCCAAAAAATTTACAGCCACAGCTTTTCTTAAACCAAGCATGCTTTCATTCATTTACTAATTCTCCAGAGAACGCTGTCAGGAATTTGCGTGATGTTTTAATGCGCGCAATGGCCTGCGGCAAGGATTTCCACTGATTAACAACACATGACGTAGAGAACTGGCTGCTCCGTTTTGCTTTGCATTTAACACCGGCAAATTTAAGCATGAATCCTTTACCAACATTCCACAGCTGTAACACTCTTAGAAAGGATAAATACTACTGAAGTCTAACGTTCTACTCTCTCCTCAACTAGTTTTGGCTGAATTAGACAAGTAATGGCAAAACAATCCAAATCACTCATCCAAAATGCTTCCTACAGGATCCCTGAGGCATCATCTCCTTGCCTAGGGTTTCCCAGCTTCCTCTAGAAAAGGTGTCATGAGCTCCACCAGCCACTGGGAGCCCACCAGGACCCAGACAGTTCATTCAGGGACCCTTCTGTCACCTATCAAGGCAGTGGCACCCTTCCTGTGATAATCATAATCTCTTTCTCACAGGCAAATCCAGTGAATGAGTGTTGCGAATAGCTTGCCTTGCTCTAATAAAACAGTTATACCATAAGTACATTAAAGAGTGGTGGCCCCCTTTACTCTATTGCCACAAGGATCGGGAAGACAAAATCTGTACCCACTTACAGATCCTGCTTTGCCTTTTGCCAAGTTTGAATGCTGTGCTGTTATTTATTTAACTTTGGTCCTTGCAATGTAAACAGATAGACAATTCTGGTTACATGTATCTTTGACTGGGTTAGGGAAAATTAGAAGCAGATGGTAGCAATACTAAGTGTACCTGTAAAAAACAAGCACTCTGTTCTAAGGGGCTGATTCAGAGCTATCTGAAATCAACGGAGAAGCTTTCACCAGGAGTCTGATGGGGTACCACACCATGCTGTGAGCTCTTGGTGACAGTGTCCAAAGCATCCAGCCATGGGTGAGCGGGCTGGTGCTCCCCTCAGCACACACAGCAAGCACCCTCCTGGGTGATGTGCCCTGTGCACTTGCACTAATGGAAGGCAGGAAGAGAGGGGGCACACCCACACCTGTGCATCTCTGGTGTCTGAGGGGTTGTGTTCCTCAGGAGGGAGTGTGCTGATGAGTTGTGCAAGTGTAAACTATAGACAGGGCTCTTCACCCTTCACAGAAATTAGCATCCCTGCAGGTGTGGAGCTCAAGAATAATTTTGCAAATGCAGTGAGAAGAAAGCACAGGAGGTGGCTCCCCAGCTTCTGAGTGACACTGACAAACTCCCACAGCTACACAGCCCAAAATAAATAGACTTAAGTAACTGTCCTTGTAACACCTCAGCAGAAGACCTCCTAAGTTTTTAACAATTCCATTAACAAAAGTCACTTTGTCAGTCTTCCTCCATTCCCCAGTTAAACCAAACTCCTCCCCTTCTGTCAGCAAAGAAGTGAGACAGACCTTAACAAAACAGAAATGTTCACAAAGTGCTACATTTCCATCCATCAGAAACCAAAAGCACAGATAAGGTATAAGTCCCACTAAATCAAGATCTACAATTAAAGAAACTGTTGTCTGCACTCCATAGACAATTTGTGTTTACACAGCAATTTTATCCAGCTTGTCACCTCATCAGCTTTCAGAACATATATTTCAGACAACTCATTGCGTAGTTACATTATGCTGTCTCCTCAATTATTTCCATTAGATAGCATTAATAGGCCATATTATAAAGATCCCATTTGTTTTTCTGGCTAATGACTAAGTAAAAATTCTTTATGTAACCAAACATATTAATGTTTAAAAACATTTTGATTGCATCTAGAAAGATTTCAGAAATTAATTTGAAAACAATTCTCTGAGTTGCATGCTGCCTTTATGATTTTGCTAGAATTTACAGTCAATTTTAATTAGCATTTACAATTAAAATGTAATGTATCATAATCCAACCTCATTCTCTTAAAAATCATTAAAATTATTGAGGGAAGACAGGATAGTATTTTTTTTCACTTCATCTAGGAGGGGTTTTTTCAGTTCAGTAATAGTATAAATACATATACTGTCCATTCAAAGATGGGAAAATTGATGAAAAGTAATTAACAGCAGAAATTAAGTTTTGCTATCTCCCCGAAAAGAAATAACTATCACTAACTGCTAATTAGCTGGCAAGTATAAGGAAAGACTGTCTGACAAGGGCATTCAGGGAAAAAAGTACCAAGCTCTTTTTAGTACAATCATCCAATCTTTATGTGCTGCGTGCTTCTGGCTCCCCTAGTCAAGATCTCTGTTTAAGGACAGCGTGGGTGTTTCTCTCCTCCTCAGCAGAAGGTAAAGAAGGGCCAAAGTGTACGTGCAATGTCAGTCTCATTTCTAAGTCAAATTCAGCCAGCTATGAGCATAATTCACAATAGAAAGTAGTGATGATGCAAATCATAGTCTGGGTTTTGTTTCTTTTTCCTCTCACAGATATGACCTATACGTCAGGCTGAATTCTGGGTATCTTCTCCATATGCTAAATTATGCAAACCGTTGCATTTTCTTTGAGCTTCCTGACACACCTCTACATCTACAGAAAAAAAATGCTACTCCCTCTCCTCCCCCCGCCCCCGCCAGAAAAAAAAGGCAGGCTGTCAGAAGCAGTGGGTGTCATTATTTCTATGCATGATCTAAGGGACAGCAACCAACATGGCAGGGGGATGTTCTGTGCTCTCCCTACAAGGAAGGGAACAAAAGCAAGACACTGGTTCGAAGGTTTTTCAGACCTTTCTAATCCTTAAAGGAACTACAGGATTCAACCATAAAAAAAAAAAAAAAACCAAAAACAGCCAAGTTCAGAGGAAGGGGTATGAACTGATGTGCCATGCCTTTTGTTTGACTTTGCCACAGCTGCTTTGCAGCACATATGGATGAACTGGGAAAATACATGGATAGTTTCTTCAGTAATCTACTTAAATAAAATAGATAATTGGTATAAATGCTAAAAGAGGAAAGAAAACGCTTTCTCTATTTCTGGGCCACTTGTTTCCCCCTATAATCCCATATTCCCAAAGCTCTGAGGATACAAATGCAGCCAGTGCAGCAGCCAGGACACAGCTGAGGGGTGATGGTATCTGCTGAACTTCAAGAGCAAAAGGCAAGAGCAAACACAGGCAATGCAGTCTCAAAATCTCCTACCGACAGGAAGCAAAAAGCCACACTTCCTACAGGGTCCTTCCTTGTTTATGCCTAGGAGGTTGTCTGAGACTAAAGACTACTACCTTCCCTGTCGCTTTTAACGTGTTATGTGTCTTCCTCTTCTTCCAGTCATGTTTTGGTTTTTTTTTTTTTTTTTCAACAAATTACACATGTTAGAAATAGAAAACACAAGCTACACAATGTGGATTCCCAAATCCTTGGAATTAATTAGTACTTCACTGAAGGGCCATTTAGAAAAATGGACTTTTATTACTGTGACTAATCAGAGCAATGATGTTTACAGTAAGGGTATATTGTGGATGCCTCTAAACTGCTTTTTCAATATAGAAGAAAAACTGGCAGCAAAAGGCATATATTGGCTTGCATCCATGCTGTTCCAGGTTGGTTATATTTACACTGCTCTGTAGAAAGCAGGCCCCAGTGGATATGTGGAAAATATGTCAATATATCTGTGTTCAGCAGCCAGGGTTTCCTCCAAAAGAGAACAAGTTGGTTTTGTGCCAAGCGGAGGCCAGAAGACAACTGACACTGGACAATCACAGAGCTGGGGCCACGGTGCAAAACAGAGACCGAGCCAAAACGAGAGCATAAACATATCCACAAAATGTGTGTCACACACTCACACGTGTAAATCACTTCAGAAGATTTTGGAAGGACATCAATAACTTCAAAAATAATTTGTAACCTAATCACTGGGTGGGCGTTTACCACTACAGCACACAGTACCCAGGGCTATGGTAAGGGAATTAGAGAGATATGAAGCTTTTCCAACTGCTTTCATTTTGCTTACTTTCTACAATAGCAATATTTGGTGCATGCTGAGTTACGCTGTCCTTTCTCCACGTGCCCCTGAAGTTCTGTGGGTCTTATATCCAGAGGTAGAAGAAAAACCAACAGAAATCATTGAGACAATGATATACAGCAGGAGTATGAACAGCATCACATTAGGCAAAGCTATTATTTCTTTTTTGGTTGGTTTTAAATCAGCAGCATTTCACTGTGCCTCTTTTTAATTAAGATTTTTCCATAACAGGTTTTATTTGTTGTCATTTAAACGCTTTAATTCTTTACAATATTTAAGATATTTTATACAACACAAATGTCTCTCTGAGTCCCTGCTCTTTGTTTAAATTCAGAGAATTTAAGAATCAGTCTAGCAGTTAACAAGACTGCACTCACCAAGTAAACCAGCAAGAATCCTGTTCTCACTGGACCACGGTTTAAACTGATGTTTATTTTGGCACTGGTAGTTATGGTATGTCTCTGTTAACATAACTGTGATCAATAAATGGACAACAAAGTTCTTTCACAGGAGCCATCCATCTGTTACTTGCTGTTAAGGTATTGATTTGTATTCTGCATGTGTAGCCACATTACCACACAATACACATAATACAAGGATGCAATTACTGAAACTAGGAGCTAAACCTTCATTTGTCTCATAGGTGGGGCAAATAAAAATAATGGGCTCGTGACATTCATACACAAACAATATTATTACTTCCATTTCTCCATTTTGATGCCAAAGAAAATACATCCACATAAAAAATACCTCGCAGTATCTCGAGAACAACAAAAGGTTTCAAAAGTTATGGTATTGTAATAGCTCCCCTTTCAGAAAGCTGATTAGACAATCTTAATAGGAAGTTCAGAATTTCAACAACAACAAAAAATCCTCTGCCTCATTTAATGAGATCGTTTAATGAAGAGCGCTCAATTACAGTTTCATGAAGACTTCCTCACGTCCCTTTAATTGCTCTTTCCCATTCTAATTAACCTCTCGAATGCCAATCTAGCTCTCTTTCTGGCATGCCCATCGCTGTGCCTTTTAAGTGCGATCCAGTTGCTCACAGCAATAGCAGGAGTTACAGCACACACCCTCCACGCTGTGCCTGATGGCTCCGATGAACACCCTGCAGATGGCACGGAGCGGGCACCTGCACGGGGCAGCCTCCTGTCTGCTGAGCTGCCACATGCACACACTGCTTTGTGAACAGCTATGAGCTCTGCTCTCTGGGCTTAGCACCCCTTTATAACTGAACCATTAAATGGAAAGGGTAACAATTCATCATATTAACTAATATATTTTAGAAATCGGTTAGTAACAGGAAGATTCACCAAAGATTGTGCACTTTTCTCTTTCGCACAATGAAATGAAAGTCCTTTTTGACTGACTGAATGCTGGTAATTTCTGCAGCCTCTTGCCACTACAAAAAATGACCCTTATTCCAAGCTGCCTTTCAGGGATTTTGGCTAATATTTCTGAGGAAGTCGTGCAAATTATTCCATACTGGGGAGACAAGATGTATTTTAAAAAGAAGCCAAAGATTTTACGGTAGTTAGGATACAACTAGTAATGCTGAGGTGAAAGTCAACAAATCTAGATCACTTATAGAATAACAAGAATAAAGTATTTGTTAATATTTGTTTTCTTTGCAAGATAAACTACTAGAAGTTTAAACTACTACTCCATAACACTGTCTTTCTCTGCCATATAACACAGAAATATTGCAGCAGACATGAAAATTATATGCAGTATATCTGTTCCTTTAGTCCCCACTTGAGGCAGGGCAAAGATTGCACAGACATAAGAAAACAATTTAGTAAAGGAAACTTGTCTCATAACAGACAGAGACTAAAACATTTGCACTATAAAGAGCAAATTGCCATAAGCAATCCTGGATTAAGCTACATAAAAATCAAGGAAAAGAATAAAGACTGAAAATTCAGAAATCTCCTCATAGGCAGAGGAGAGAAGTAGTCAGGGAGATATAAACAATCTTGCCCCATGTTTAGCTCTTCACATGCCTTCTCTGTTTCTTGTCAAGTGCTCCCACAGCAGGAAGATCTCCGTACTCATAAACATACCTCTGACCATAGCTTATCTTCTTCTCATTCAGACTTCCTTGAACTCAGAGTTAAATTTCTCTAGAAGAAAGTTTACAGGCCACTATATCTCCCTCACATTATCTACCATTTGTGGACAATTATTTTTTGTAAGAGCATATTGTTAGTAGGCTACAAAACCAAAGAAAGTAAAAAGGAAGGCTGAAAAACACAGTAATTTCCTGAAATCTCATTTAAAAACTCAATGTATTTTAAAAAAGCTACAAAACAGGGTGAAGTCTTAGCTGTAAGTCAACCAGAAACAAGCATCAGGATTCAACCCCATGTGTCAGTCAATTCTGGGAAGATCAGTTTTCTCAAATATTGCTTTTGGCCCACCAGAATTTTACTGCATTTAGAGTATTAATTGCCATAATTAATCAACAAACCAGTTTCCTGAAACAGCAGCCTAACTGCTTATTTTGTTATGTTCTTGTTTACCTGTAAGACAAACATTTCTCATATGGGAAGCCTCACTGAGCCTTTCCTCACCAAGCAAGTTTGTTCTCAAAATCAGCCTCTATCAAATAATGTTCTTGCAGCTCTTATGCCTAAACGAAGATGTCAACAGTGTCTGTGTCCAATGTCCACCCCTATTATCTTATAAATAAACCACTGTCAGACCACACCCCTGACAGTCAGTAACTCTTCCAAGCATGGCTGTCAGTGGAAGTGGCACTGGCTGCACTGACAAGAAACACACCACAGACACAAACAGTGGGCTGGAACTAATGGTGGCTTTTTTTACACCCCCAGGTATTTGGATGGTTGGACGGTCAGAGCCAGGCAAAAAGCAGCGCCTAAGAGCAGTGCAGAGGCTACACTGGGAGTACAACAAAAGGATAAGTGCAGCTGTACAAAGATAGTACCTGCTTGAACATATCTGCATCCCTCAGACTTTAACATTTAAATGGAGAGCATTTCTCAAATACTTGCTGCTCCTAAGACTGAGAGGAACTGCATATCAGACAGCTTAGGAGCCCTTAGTCATGTGATCAGTTTCTTCCAACTGAATGAAAATTCTCCAGGACACACAGCTCAGGATGAGCTGTGAAGAAACCCACTCCCTCTCCTCCCAGCTTTTATTTTTTAGGCCATGCTGAATGCTATGGACAAATACATTCAATTTAAAAGCCCAGAATCGCCTTCCAAGTGTCTAGGCTAGACTTCACAGAAACAGCTTTTACTTTATTCCCTCAAAATAGAAGCTAACAGCATATGGCTATTTTGTAATATAGGGAATAATGAAACAGACTTAAAAATGGACTGACTGCATAGAATCCACACGAACAAATTACAGCTGCTGGCAGAAAGCAAGGATGCTGTGTAGGCATAGAAAATTTTTCATCTCATAGTATCTTTAGCATAATGTGTAGAATATTCCTTTGTTTCTGCTATAAAATGGTTTCATTTAAGTCCAGACCAACTATTTATGAGATCAAGTCCATCTTTCCAATGACTCCTGGCATTTCAAGCAGTGCTTGATTTGCTTCTTTAAATATCTTTGTTTTAAAGCTTTATTAATTTCACAGAATCACTGTACATCATCCCAAATAACTCACTTCTGTGACATATATTTACACCTGAGTGATGAATCAAGTTCCCTTTAAGAAGAGAGGGCTTAAGTATATCATAGCTTTATTGTAACAGGTTATTATTCTGATGGTTTTAATGCTCTGAGATTGTCAATAATCGATGTAACTCCCAGCAGAGTTTCAGAGTTTTGCTCTTTTCTTCTACCGTCATTTGAGAGTC
The DNA here is from genome assembly GCA_013397055.1 of Pachycephala philippinensis. NCBI lineage: Eukaryota > Metazoa > Chordata > Aves > Passeriformes > Pachycephala > Pachycephala philippinensis. Next base: position 1,092,743 of record VWZT01011964.1, read on the forward strand.
CTAGATAGAAACATAATTTACTTTTCTGACACCGAAATAAACAAGCTGATCTCAATACATTGAAAAATCACCTGTAATTATTGCTGATCTCAATACATTGAAAAATCACCTGTAATTAGTGTAATTAGTGTAACTAGTGATTAAGGAGTCAATATGTCATGGCTACCTTTTAAGAAACCTATTGTCTGTTGAGTGAGAGACAAACCATGATCATTCTAAACACCCAAAAGAAATATGAGTGTTTTGAGCCTATTTTTAAAGTGCAGACGCTATCTACATATTGACACATACATTAATGAGTACAAACCCAAATATGTTCAGAGACTTCAGAGAAAGCTTCTGCTTCATTTCTTTCATGCAAAGTTAAGATAGAAAAATATGATTTTTTTCATGCAAAGTTAGGATAGAAAAATCTGAATCTTGTGCAAAGTTTGATACTGAATGTGCTTAACTTCACATAAATACAGCACTCGGTTTTAAGTGTGCAGCTTCATAGCCCAGCAAGACTGCTTTGCTCTTAGTGACAGTGGAAAACAATGGATAAATGTCACACTGGAACAAAACTTTCAGGTTTCAGTTTTAAGACAGTGCTCTGACAACTTCTAAACTACATTAGAACAATCCACAGAGGTATTTGTAGAAGGAAATAAGGAAAACCAAAAAGAAATTGGGCAAATAGTACATAGAACCAAAAATGGTCATGCCAAACCATTAAGATAATGAACTTCTGGTATCTCCTCTGTACTGCAGAGGCAGCCTGGAGTGAATGCTCATCCATATACTATGTTTCACAATCATGAACTTGGGTAGGGGAAATTAAAAAAATTAAGAAAGTTTCAGTAAAACCTTATAAAATGTCCTTTAAGAATTTCTATAAACTCCCCCAGTACAAACCCAGATGCCTTTCACCTGCTGCCCCACTGTAAAAAACTGAGTGCAAGGCATGCAAACCTCACCAGAAAGTCTGGGCGCTTGGTCAGTGTCATTCTAAGAAAGAAGGAAGTCTGAAAGCTACTTGTCTCCATTTTTTCCTCCAGTCCTAAAACGTCAGCAGAATTTATGAAGGAAACATTACTTAATAAAGGAAGACTTGCTTCTTTTCAAATGTTTATGGAAATGACATTGCAAAACACATTTAGCATTCAACCACGAGCAATGAATTCAAAGTCAAATAACAGTAGTGCGCGGCACGATTTACACTTAGAAAGCCTTCAAACTCTTCCAGACCAGTAGCACTGCAGGAAAGATCCTCATCTGTAACTCCAGAAACTAATTCGAAGCAATTCACAGGCGTTTGGATCCGATCTGAGTTATTTGGTGTGAACTTCTACTTAGCCCAGTGGGCCCCTGGCCAAAAGCCTTGTGGTGGGACAGCAGCTTCCCCAGGGCACACAGGGAGCTGTGCCCTCGACAGAAAAGGCACCACAGCAAACATCACCACCTTCAGTAAGCCCCTGCTGTCCTTAGGTCTCTCTCAGAATCACAGGGCTTCAATGACAGACAGCAGAAACTCAGCCAAGGGTGATGCTGCTTTTGTCCTCTCACGGCGCTGCTCTGTTCCCAGAAAAGGCAGTTTACATTTGGTCCAGCTCCTGTTTGCAGACAGAGCAGCATTCTCCAAGTACATCTGCCACAACTTTGGCATGACTGGGATGCATCAAACCTACACCACTCACTTCCCTAAAAGATGCTCTTAACAAACTGAGTTGTTTGCTTTCAAAGTGACCTGACTGAAATGGAAGCATTTTGTTTAGATTTTCCCCAAATAAATCAAAATATTTCAGCAAAAGCAGAGGGGTTCCCATGTGATAATTTGATTTTAATGGAATTTCCTTTTTCATTGTAGATATACTGGCAGAAGGTTGCAAATAAAATATAAATTTCACAATCGCTGGAAGTGTAAAAGCTGCCTGGATAATTCAGGTTATAACCTGAATTATAACCAAGAATAATTGGTTATTCTTATTTTAAGAAACAATACTGAGAAATGGGCACTTAAGTCTAAAAATGAACAATGCATGTAAGAAAACAACAAAAACACTGCTCTTTTCAATAATGCAAATATGAGGTAATGAATACATACAACTAAAAGGAATAGAAACTTCTATCTCAGCAACACATGTTGCGTATGAGAGGGAGGGCTCAGGTTAAGCTTGGTTCCAAAATTCTGGTCTATCATGAGCCTACATAAGGGACAAAAGTAAGATACCAATAGGCAACACCATTTCTCCTAACTCAACCACAAGAAACAGAGAAATGGGGTGGCAGCCCTGACTGTGATCTTGCCAAGATATATCCAAAGGTCTCTTGGGGATGTTGAGGGTTTCCCTGATCCTCCCAATAATTAAAAAAAATAATAATAATAAAACAAATAAGAAGTGGCATGGGTAACATCAACTCAAGACACAGTAATTTTCAAGCCTGCAACAGAGGCACAGATATTTTGAGTTACACTCGTATGTTAGCACCTTGGGCACCTTCTGGCATATCTTCCTTTTCACTCATGTTTTGTCTGAAATAAATTCTATTTAATCTTGTCATAGAAACAACAGGAATTGGAAGCCTAATGTTTATTTGTAAGTACTTTTGATAGCACTAAATTCCAGAGGCTTTTCTCTGGGATGTGGCTTTTCCTTGAGGGCACCTGTTGGCAGAAGGCAAAGCAAATGTCAAGCATGCCTGCAGGCACTCCATGCAGGGCGCTGGCAGGCATTCTGCTACCAGTCCAGCTGACTACAATACCTCCCAAGACTAGGTGCACCTTCCTCTGCAATACTTGCTGGCAATTTTGTTCCCCTGCCAACTTGTTAAAAACCATCCAGAGCTAATCAAACTTTTTTGTTTGTTTTTGGCTGCTTCCTTATCAAAATTTTACAAAACTTTAATTTCAGCCTCATGAGCCCTGCAGCTGTAAATTAATTGAATAAAATTTACAAACATTATGCACTGATAAAGCACTTCCAAGACTTTTCCCTATTCAGTTGACTTAGCTGCTTGGCATGACAGTTTTGCTTGACATGAGTTCAGAGCCTCTGGAAACCTTCCTAATCCCACTCTCCAGGCCTTGTGCCTGTTCGTGGAACCATGTTAACCCAACTCCAGAAAATTAATAAATCTCAAATGGTTTTAAGCCCTCAGAAGCATCCCTTGGTACACATACCACCTTCTTTATATTGCAGGCATCTTGTTGCACAGAGTAACTCTTACTTGAAAGACCTAAGAAGAAATCAGTCTAGTCCCAAAAGTTATTAGCATTTAATAAAATATCTCATTTAAGATTATTGTGGGTTGAAACATAATTGCATTTACTACAGTCATTCTGACATCATCTGTTTACATTTCAGTGCAATATTTCTGTATCAGTGTTCAAACTAAATATTTTCAGTGGAATCACTGAATGATTTCTTTTATACTAAAGGACAAAATTCTCTTCTGTCCCTATAGCAATCCATAAAGACCCTCACCCTCACAATTTCAGCTAAGATTTTTGATTAGACCACAAAGCACAACTTTTTTGAGACACAGCATACTGGTAGCAAATTAAGATAATTTCTTACATTCTGTGCCAAAGTAAGAGTAAAAACTATATATATTTTGTGTGGTAAAAGAGTTTTCTTATAATTTTATCTGGTTAGTGTTTTGAACACAACTGTTAGGCAGTAATCTGTAGGACTACAATAGCCTTTATGCTTAAAATGAAAATGAAAGTCCAAGCAACATCTCTTGGTCATACTTATTAGAGCTCACAGGCGAACCACATGGAAGTAAATACCCAGGTTGTAAATAAGTTGTTACATAAAGGCATGAATTATAATGAAAGTCTGTATTGACCTATGATATGTATATAAACAGCTCAATGGTGTTTTGATGGGGATTAATTAATCCAAATAACTTTATCTCACCCCAAGATTCCTTTCATTTCTATTTGTGCAGGCAATTAACTACAAACAACATGATGCTGAAATGATGCCAAAACCCAGAATTACTATGCTTTTAGGTAGTCAAAAAGTTTGTGAAAAGTATTGGGTGCTTAAGGAAGGGAAGACCAGCTGTTCCTGATCCTGATATACTGGAAGAAAGTTGCGTAAAACCTTCTTGCACGCAACAAAAGAATGTGATTCAAAACAAAGTCCATAACATAAATAAAATATTGGAATCTATTCAGCCATGTAAGAGATGGAGAGAATACAAAATGCTGTTCATGTTTTGGCAGACTAATCATTATAACAGAATCAGATCATCATTTGCATCAGTCTCCTAAATCTACAGATGTGATGATGTCATGAAACTCCGAGAAAAATGTGTAAATATATTTCAGAAGTCAGATCAGACCTATTGAATGACACAAAGAAACATGGAAGAACGATGGTTTTTTTAGCTCATCTTGCTCATAATTCAGTCAAGCACTACAACTGGCTAATATTTCATGGGCAGTATTTAAGCAATAAAAACCAAAATAAATTGGAACCAAAAGAAAAAGCATTTTCAAAGGCATAGAGTCCTTTCAGTGCCCTTTTCCCATACCAGGAAAACAGAATTTGGGCACATTATTACCATTTTTTCCTTGAAAAGCTCCCACATGAATCAACTGTGCCCTTAAAGACCTTAGACTAATTTTAGGAAGGAAAAAAAATTCTAATATACACTTAGAGCAATTGTTACAATAATGCCCTTGGTGAGACTGACCATGTGGGACACGAGTGCCAGGGAGGAATACTGCACTGGTGTTATTCAGCTGATCCCTGGAAAAATAAAGCAAGCCTCACCAAACAAGGAGAAAAGAACAAGAAAAAAAAATAATTTTAAATGGGGCAGTTTTCAAAATCCAGTATTATTTAAGTCGATTTGATGTACAAACCCCAACTTTTTAGCTGTTCCTTCTAGTTAGAAAAATATTAACCATGTGCACAGTACTTAATTTATACAGTTCTAATCTTTATCTATCATGACACGGTCAAGTAGCTAAATCCATCTTAGCCAAAACATAAGGAAGCCAAAATACATGTTTCTTCCTCTTGATACTCATTGGGGAAAATGTCAGATAATCACAGAATTTTTTGCCTTTAATATTATTTATTTAATATCACTGCAATTTCTAGAAGGATAACTTTGAGGGGATGAAGGGATTTTATACAAAGACTATCAATATTGTAGGCATGACACTGATGGAAGCCAGGGTAGTCTAGGTAATGACAAATCCTAAAACCTCGATGTGAGTTATATCTGAAGCACAGTGAGGAGTCACAAGCAGTAAAACAGGTTTTTAAAAGCTAATGGTTTTGAGCTTGTGTTTTGCTTTGCACCAATCATTTAACAAGGGTTCTGCTCCGTCGAATATCATCTCAGCATCATTTGAAAAGCAATACTTTTCATTCTGTCATCATCCAGGCACCCAATCTTAATTCTTCACACCAATGTTTTGATATCAAGAAGATAGGCAAGTTTATGTAACACCTGAACTAAAGAGCAGGAGCTCTGTGGTCACTTCCATGTGAGTACTGGGGTAAATACTGAGGCAGGCTATACATTTTATGTATCATCTCCTTACAAGTCACCTGACTTATCCTCAAAAATCCTGCCAAACCAATCTCTTACACCTAATACCGTGGTCTGCATACTATGTTATATTAGCTGGTTGGAAGGTTCTGTTGCTCATTTATAAAGATGTTTAGGAATTAAGGGATGAATCTCTTTCTGCTTTTCTATTAGTGATACTGGTAAGCTCTGAATATGCTGGAAGAAAGGAGCTCCAAACCATATAAATTATATGGTCTCTTCAAAACACATAAATAAATAGCAGAAAGGACCGAAAGCCTAAGAATTCATAAGGCCTGTGAGAGATGCAGAAGACCTCTGTTAAGTCAGTTAACAGCTAATATATTCATGGTTTGGCTTTTTTTAATGGAGACTGTTTTTTAAATATAGTGACGGTCCTACATAATTAACATGAAACTCAGGGCAACACTAAAGCTCACAAAATAGACAGATAAGTGAAATAAGCAACAAATATATCCCTTCATCAGAATAAATCAGCTTTTATAAAAATGTGATTTAAAAAGTTAAATAGTAGAACTTATAAGGTACATGGTTTTGCCCACTGTGAAAACTATCAGACCATAATAATTGTATTTTTTCAATACATGTTCTTATCTAAGTTTTTTCAGGTGTTTTATCATTGCTGTTTGTTATTTACAACAAATTATTGCCCCTTTGCAAAAGAGTGATGATTTGGAGGAATTTGTTGTAGGTAAAAAGCTTTTCTGGAAGAGACAATACTCTTTCTTATTTTCTCCTAGTAGTTTCTTTTTATTCACGTGTGCACAAACTGAAATAATATAAAGAGGATGCTGCGAACAGTTGCCAAACCATGCAGGGACAATTCCAATAGCAGTCCAGATGAAATCACTTTGTCCAGGCAGGTGGTGAGAAACTACTCTTTCAGCTTGTGATATTTCATTCCAGCTCAGCAAAGTGCCTTCCGGCACCATTTGCACTACCTTCACCTGACCCTGTGTCAAAGCCATGTCCCAGTAGGAACACTAACTCGAAACACAGCAGGCATTTTCCTTTCTCCCTGTGCCAGTTTTGCTCCCTTGTTCTGAGGACAGAATGTATAACATAGTGCTAAAATGGCACATTTTAAAAATATTTCAGAAGATAATGATGCAGTTGGAAAGCTGAGACCTTGCTCTTCAAGTACAGTCTTAAATGTGATAAGCCAAATGAGTCAGAAAGATAATCACCCTGTGCTGCTCTGAGGGAAGACTAAGAGGGGAGCTGGTGAGCGAGGAGCACGTGTAGACACAGGGATTCTGGCAGAAAATGAGCACTGATGACTGTATAACTCATGGGCAAGAGTCTGAAAGCTTTTCAGGTGATCAGAAAGTGAGCACTGAACTGATAAAAGTGCAAAATTTCTTCTAATGATGGATAGTTTCTCTCTAAATCATTTGGAGGGCGATGCACCAAAATTGCTATATTAAATGGATGCCTTTGGAGTCATTTCCCAGATGAAATAGAGACACAAAGCATGTAACTCACATAAGTATGAAAGAGGTAAAATTACACTAAACCTGAAGACCAGACTAAAAAAAAAAAAAAGAAAGAAAATAAATTGGGATGGCTTATTTTTTTAGCTGTCTTAAGAGAAGAACAAATAAAAAACAGATAAATATACTTTAAAAAGCACTGTAGGTGCTGAGTACTTCCAGTCATGCAATTCAATCTGTGCACTGACCTTCAGAGGGTGAGCACCAATTCCCCAGCTTCACCTCAGCATGATTAGAAATTACGCTGCAGGTACCTAATACGTGTTTTAGTCACCATCTTTTGGCCATCTAAGCATCACAAAGAGATCTGGCTTTCAAAGAGTGAAAAAATAAAATTCGCTTCAGATTTTAAAATGACTTATCAGTGAAATAAAGACAGAGACAGTTCCAAAGAACTAAACCAGAAATGAGATCTGTCTTTGCAATGACTAGGGAGCAAGGGGACAGATTGCCTATATCCATCCCAAAGTGTCTTCATCCATTCCACAACAGACTATTTGTGAAGCTAATATCATCAACAGTGTCTTCTATTCAGTTAAAAATCAAGTGAGAAAGGCAACATACTCTTAGATAACTGTAAATACAGCCCGAGGGTTTGCATATGTAAGGATCAAGGTCTTTTGCAATTCTGCTGACGGATTATCACCCATTTAATTATTGAGGTCTGTACAAATTATGGAAAGACATGCAAATGTAATTAGGAGGGCTAGTCTTTTAATGAACTAACAAGAAGTGCTATAGGTAGTTAGACACTTAATCATTGCTTCCAGCAACACTAGAAGCTTTCTCATTAAAAAGTTAGTTTGTGAAGACAATTTTTTTCAGGTGATGAAAAATGCATGTAGAAACCTAATACAAGTTAAATTGTGATTTCTGCTCGTTCTAAGCTCTCCTGTTATGCCAGAAAAATAGTAAGCAGTGCTCTGCTTCATTAGTCCCTTGGATGTGAAGGTAGCATAAAGTCGTGGCTTCACACCTACATACAGGAACAGGCAGAGTTGCGTACTGAGAATTAACTCAAAGGGCCAGGCAAAATCACACTAGGGTCCACAAAAAAAGAAAAGCCCACATGAGACAAGGCAAATGTCCCTCTTCCAAAGTTCAAGCTGTAGTCCAACAGATGGGAATGGTACTTTTCACACAGCCCAATCATGAACTGGAGTATTCACCATGTTAAACCTTGCTAGAGCAGGTAAAATTAAATTAATTGGACTGTAGAGGTACCTTCCCAATTCTTTGGGACTTTATTCACTCGAGGCTGCACACTTGTGTTTACTTCAGAGTCTTAGAAAGGATGCTCCAATTCCTCTCCTGGGTTTCTGCATAACAAAAAAGTCTGGGAGAAAACTTTCTTGGGAGAAAGGGCTTAATGGCAGCTGTGTGACAGAAACTAAACTGTTCCCATCAGACCACAGCAGCACTTAACAAGAACCCAGGAACCAGGGAGTGTGTTACAGGCTGTATAATGACACTGGTTTCATACGACTCTTTGAACAATCATTCTTTTTTTTTTTTTTTTTTTTTGTAAGACAGAGGTGTTGGAACCATCAAATCATTCTGCAACAATGCTATTGAAGGAAACCCAACCTCGTCTCAGCACATGAATAGGTTCAAATAAACAAAGCTGAATGATACTTCCAAAACATAATTGACATAACTGTGGAATTCCACTGTTGAAGTACTAGGAATTAGATAGTAAATGTTACTATCTCAGGCTGTTGATTTGTTACCTGTACATTTAACTAGGTCACTATGAACCTGATGTTAGGATCTAGCATACTGCAGAACAAAAGGTTCTGAATTTAGACATCTCCTTCTAGAGGAACTTAGTTTAATCTTCTAACTTCTGAACACGCCCCCCCCCCCCCCCACCACCACTCTTTTTTATGTATTACCA
>VWZT01011964.1:1101701-1290074 GCA_013397055.1 Pachycephala philippinensis
TTAACAACTTATAGAGTTCTCAGTAAAATCATAATTGGAACTAAATTTTGATCCTTAAATGAAACAAAAGAGAGAAAAGATAGCTCTTAAAATAGTTACTAGAAAAACTCTAAAGTATCCTTTTAATACTAACGTTATATATACATTGGACTAACTACTTGCAGCAGATGACAGGTATTAAAAATTAATTTTAAACCTACATTGTGTCCAACAGAATTTGAAATTCCTAAGATGTTAAAGCAAGTAATTTTATTTGCTAGTAATCCATAAATTAACCGTGGCTTTAAAAAGTCTACCTAAAATAATCAGAAGTACTAACATGACATCATTTGCAATAAAAATCCTGCATTATCCTGAACTTACTAACCTATCTCAAAACAAATGTGCAAATCCTAGCAGTATGAATGTTAATGGCAAAAGGTCTATTGAATTTAACAGCATCAAGTTTTGACCCACTACTTTTCTAGATCCAGAAATGCTAAATATAATATAAATTCTGAGGCCCTGGAAGGACTCTAAAACCAACTGGAATATAGTAAAAGGCAGTTTTCAGTGACAAATTCAAATTAGACTCTCTTAGGAAAACTAAATAGAAAGAATAATAGCATTTCTTTGTCTTTTTTACATAATTAGAACCTATACATTGAAAACTAAATTGAAAATGAGAGCAGAAGATAAAGGCAATGATTAAATATTCACTGCATGCAAAGAGTGGCCCTTTAAATAAAGCTTTCATAGAGCAGCTGAGCTGATATCCTCTACTAAATTATGTTGCTGTTATTCGTAAGTGGTTCTGACAAGAGTCAAATAGATGCAATAAAATAAAGTAGCATCATCAAATTTAAAAATAATAATAATAAAAAAGACTTGGTAATTAATACAGCTCCACAGAAAGAAAAAAAAAAGCAAACAAAAGTGGGGGAATACTAGTCGTAGTATAGTATAGCTGTGAAGAAGTTTGAAACCACCACGGACTGAACTTGCCACACTGACACACAGGTCCAGTTACCACACCCACGTACTACATTACCCTTAAGTCATGGCAGCAGACACCAGCTCAGGGCTCTGGCAAAGGAAGACAAATGTAATCTGAGCAGGGAGATTCCCAGTTTGAGCCTGGGGCAATGAAACTGCCCACAAAGTACCCAAAGGGTGACTATACCTTGGGAGTTGTGTAACGTGCACCTAAGACGTGGGTAAACCTAACCCAGAAGATAAGCTACCAGGGGGTAGGTTCCACCAGGGACCTTCTCAAAAGCAATGATGACATGGAAAAATTGCCTACGTGCTGTAAGCAAAATGACAGATTTCCAGCTTCTTAGTCAACTGCAAACTTCATGAAGTATTCCCTTGAACTATTCCTATTACAGAGCAGTAACTGATGTCCAGAAACTACGTTAAATTCCTCAAATCAACTGATACAATCATTATGTCTATTCTACTAATGGTGCCTCAGATCAAACCATCATAGCTCTTCAAAAAGATAAGGAAAGAAATGGGAAATTGTTGCCAGGGAACACAGGATTAATTCAGAGCAGCCTGAACATACACAGCAGTATTGGCTGCCTCTCACGTAAGGAAAAAGAGGAGGTTCAACCTGAAAATATCCTTTGGAAGAAGAATCAGAAGAATTCCCCAGTAAATAAGATTTTAACATATACAGGGAAAAAATTGATTCATTTCCCCATAGTAATTACAGTAATATACATATACCCCTTGCTAGTATTCTATATAATTTAAAAAAAAAAATTACTTTCAAGGGCAAAATAGAAATACTTTGAATCTTGGTAAAAAAATATAGAAATACTAGCTCAGAATCATGCAGAAAGATCTTTTCCAATTAGATAAAGAAGCCACTTGAGCAACTGTTATCGAGAGGATTGCTTTTTATTGTTCATTTCCAGGCAGTGAAACTGTGGCTAGTGTGGCTGCCCCACAACAGCTGCTAATACTCTAGAGACGCTGTTTGATATCCTGGTTTCCAACACTGCATTGCAATACTGAGAGAAGTGCAGGTAAAAGCAGGACACTGCCAGGCAAACACACTTACCTGCATAACCCCTATGAACTATCCAGTGCAGGTACACATAAAGGACATTTGCTTTTGAGGTTAATAAAACTTGTTTACAGTACACCATAGTCAGTAAAGGAAATTACTGCCAGTGACATTAGAAATAGACTGCCTTTTGTACTTAGTAATACTTTTCACAGTTTAAGTCATGACCTAAAGACCTAAAGTTTTGACATACCATCGAGTGCCTTTTTAATAGCCTTAATAATCAGTCCTGTGGGAGCAGAAAAGATTCAAATTGTGAAGGTCATGCCCAGCATTGGGCATATGCATTCATAAATGCATTTTACTCGATTTTGCATTCTTCAATTTCTCAAGATTGAAATAAATCAGGAGCTGGATTCAGAATCAAAAACAGTGTACCTGTATAATATTAGGAAGCCTCACAGCTGTCCCTTCATATCCCTTTAGCTAGCCAGAGCCAAAAGGAGGTTTGGAAGTATGAAGCACAGAGGTTGTAAAAATATTAAGAAGAAGCACAAAGGTGCTCCAGTAATGCCACATGTAAACTAGGGCAAGCTTTGGATTGAAAAGCAGTATATATACACAAGGGAACAAAGCAGCAGGGCAAATTGTTTCCATGTTTCAAATCCATTATGCTGCTATCATGTTCCCTTGTAAGAAGTTCTGAATCTCTAGGTCATTAAACCTTTCCTCACAGGTCAGACTCACAGTGCCCATGGAGGCAGAGCTGCCCTCTCTCCCACCAAAGGGGCTGATCTGGGTCTCAGTACCTGGTGTTATGTTCACACCAACACGCTAATGTAGCAGGTGATGACTTTAGACCTCATACTACATCTGGGTTACCAGCAGGAGGCAGAGCTTTTGCTCCCTGTCCACATGCAGGCTTGGCCTTGATGGAGCTGCCTGAGGCTGCAGCTGCCTCGGTTATTTCCCAGCACCGTGACAAAAGCGCTGGATGTGACAAGGATCGCTATTGTGGCTGTGACAAGAATCCCTGCAGCTGTGACAAAGATCACCGTGGTGTCCTGCTGCAGGGATGCTGGCAGAATCCACAGTGAAGCTCAGCGACACTTGCTCTGTAATCCCTATGACACACATATTCACCCAGAAGGAGTTTTTCTAGCAAATCTAGAAGGCTCAGACAATCAGGGATTTCCCTTTGAGATCCAGCAGCTAACACCTCTAAGATGGGTTACAACCCTGCCATGCTTGGATTGCCAAAATAAAAATATTAATGAGGTCAAAGTTATTCTGGTAGAAGAAGGACAGCAAGATTTATTGCTTAATTTAATTTTGTTTCCATGAGGTCAAGATGGCTCTAGGGCTACTGCCATTGACCAAGTTCACCAGCAGACAAATTTGGACCTGGATTGCTACAAATCTATGCAGCTTGATGGGATTCATCCAAGAATTCTCAAAAAGCTAGTTGATAATCATTGCAAAACCTTTCTCGATGATTTTTGAGTGGTCTTGGGAATCCAGAGAGGTCCAACTGACAGGAAGCTGAAAAATGTTGTCCTGGTTTTCAAGAAAGGCAAGAGGGAGGACCCTGGGAACTACAGGTCTGTCAGTCTCACTTCAGTGCCTGGTAAAGTTATGGAGATCATTCTGGGAGGTATTAAAAAACACCTGGAGGACAAAACAGTCATCGGTCACAGCCAGTATGGCTTCATGAGAGGAAAGTCCTGCTTGTTGAACCTCATTTCCTTCTACAACAGGACAACCCACCGAGTCAATCAAGGAAAGCCAGTAGATGTAATGTTTTTGGACTTCAGCAAAACTTTGGACACTGTCTCAGGATCCTTCTGGACAAACTGTCCAGCCGACAGCTGGATAAACACATCATGGGATGGGTGAGCAACTGGCTCACGGGTCAGGCGCAAAGGGTTACAGGGAATGGGTTGACATCAGACTGGGGACCTGTCACTGGTGGGGTTCCACAGGGCTGCATCCTTGGCCCTGTGCTCTTCAACGTCTCCAAAAATGACTTGGATGCAGGACTGGAAGGGACACAGAGCAAGTTGACAGACAATACAGAACTGGGAGGAGCTGTTGATTCCTGTGAAGGCAGGGAGGCCCTGCAGAGAGACATCAACAAACCAGAGGGCTGGGCAATCACCAACCATATGAAGTTCAACAAGGGAAAGTGGCAGATACTGTACCTGGAATGGGAGAGTTCTGGATGTATGAACAGACTGGGCAATGAGATGAAAGATATTGAACTATTAGAGAGCATCCCAAAACAGGGCAACAAAGATGATGAAGGGCCTAGAGAGAAAGCCATACGAGGACCAGCTAAGGTCACTTGGTCTGTTCAGCCTGGAGAAGAGGAGACTGAGGGAAGACCTCATTGCAGTTACAATTTCCTTGTGAGGGGAAGAGGAGGGGCAGGCACTGATCTCTTCTCTGTAGTGACCAGTGATAGGATCTGAAATAATGGCCTGGAGCTGTGTGAGGGGAGGTTTAAATTGGATATTAGGAAAAGGTTCTTCACCCAGAGGGTGGCTGGGCACTGGAACAACTCCCCAGGGAAGCAGTCACAGAACCAAGGCCGACAGAGTTCAAGAAGCATATGGACAATGCACTTTGGCACACAGTGTGATTTTGGGGTGTCCTGTGCAGGGACAGGAGCTGAACTCAATGATCCTTGTGGGTTCCTTCCAACTCAGCATATTCTGTGATTCTGTGTGATTTATCTAAAATAAATGGTTCACTCTAAGGTATCTCAATATTTTCAATAAGGTATCATGTTGGTCTCTTTAAGGGCAAGGTCCTGCCCCACTAACTAAATTAATCCCTGATATTTTGTGGAGAGTCTGCAACAGAGATCACAGATCTGCTTTTTACTTAAAAAACATGACTTCCATTATATGCATCTATTTTCAGAGGCTTACCACAAGTGGTGATTGCAAATACTGGTATTTGGAACACAAGAAAGCAATATTCAAAATAAGCTAGTTTGTTTTGCATTTTTTTGGCTCATAGGAAATCAACAAACTTTTAGCTGAATGCGGTATTCCTGTGTTGAATTAGAAGTGTATAAAACAAAACAGAAATTACCAACGCAAATATTAACGTGACATAACTATATATGGTTTCAATTTTAGGATATCAATCTAACTAGCAAATCCACAAAGTAAGCCCTTTCAGCAGCCTAAAATAAAAAGAAACTGCTGTGACACTGACAGCAGTGTCACAAGGCTCTGAGTATGAAAACAGCCCATCATGGCCTGCCAGCAAGCAGCCAGCAGCCTGTGTGCTCTCTTCATGGTCAGGAGCACCCTTCAGCTACCTGCACATTCCAAGGGAATTCACCTGTATTTGCACCCTAGCACTCAAGGCAGCAGCTGGGACCACAAACTTTCAGGTGAAGGAGTCTATCTCTTGCCCATGCAAAATTAACAGAGCAAAACTCTTCCTGTTATTACTGCTCCTCCTGCTTGCTCCCCTTCTCTTCATTTGAAGTTTTGCTGTCAAGAACCTTTTAGCATCAGAGCCCACTTGCCACTTCTTATTGTTTTCCTCAATGGATTTGTGTAACTCTAAGGAGCTGTAGGCAAAGGTATCACTGCAAGAAATCTGAATGCTGCTTTCTTGAACAAATAATACTCCATTCTACTTCCTTCTTGAAAGCAAGGTGGGAGGTTACATCTTCTTCAAAAAAACCCCCACAACAATCTACAATCTAAACGAACACAATTCTGTTGATTTCGAGAGCCAGGCAAGGCACAGTATGTCCTTTGGGTTTCACAAGTTTGCCATGTACAATGAAACCAGATTCCCTGAAGGATAATTCCTGCCATCTCATTCAACTTGGAGTTATCCACCATAACAAAATTGTCATATTGGGCTTTTCTTTAAAAAAACCACACAAACAAAATTAATAAAGCACTGGATGGCAACCACACTGAGTATTCAAATTATGTAGGTATAAATTATAATTCAATTTTTAACATGGTCCTGTAGGACTAGTCCTGAATTTGTGCTTTTGTGAGGGAACCTGGGTTGTAATTTTCTTCATGTTCTTTATCATTATTCTAGAGCCTTATACGTGGTCTCCATTACTGTGCCTTGATCTATTGGCAGCAAACAAGTGCTTATGCAATACACTGTATTTCTTGGAGAGTCTTTTAAAAGTGCTTTCCTTGCTTAGTTTGTATTCATGTTAATTTGAACGTTAACACATGAAGAAATCTAGAGAAATTTAAGGGGGAAGTGAACCAGATTTTTTCATTCTTCTGATGAGGTTAAGGGAAGACCATGATCTTTAAATGAAATAAAAGTAGACTCACACTGCAAAATCCACCCCTGCACAGAAGTTTTTCTTCAGCTAATCTCAAGACTGAGTTAATAACCTGAGTCAAATCATGTTTTTCCCGCAAGACTAAAAGCTGCCTTAAATGTCCAGATGGACCCAGTGATCACCAGGGGGAGTGAACATGGGACTTTCAATGATCTCCATTCCATAAGGTATTTCAGAAAGCCTCAAAAGTCCTCCTCTAAATTTCTGTAGATTCCTCTTCCCTCTGGTTCCATTAACATGCTCCTGATGTTCAGCAACTATTTTTTCACTTACAAAGCACCAGTTCTTAACTTAACAAAAAATAATACTTTATTTCAGAATAATTGCAGCATCCATCATCTAGCTCATAAACTGAGAGCTGGAGTCACTTGGTCATTTAGTTAATGAGTTCAAATAATGAGAGTTAAACAACAAAAAAACCACACCAAAACAACAAATACATTAGATTAAAGTAACTTTTCATGTTTTGCCAGAGTTTTCTTCCCTAACTTAAATTAAAATTTGCAAATACAAAGAGTCTGGCTTGGGGCTAGCATTTAAGAGAAACAGTATCTNTGCATTCCTAAGATGTCTAATAAAGATTTTGGAAGACCAGTTATGATGACTTCTCCCCATAGAAGAGACTTAGAGTCTAACCTGAAAATACCTTCTTAACACACATCACACTGCTTTGTCACAAACCAAATATTTCTTGTTCAAAAGCACAATAAATTGTATCTAAAACTATAGATAGTAGTGTTCATGTCAGTCAGTGAAATGAGGAGAACAGAAAATGGGTACTCAGAAGGAAAAAAAAAAGTATTACAAAATTTCATACATCAACCTAAATATATCTACATCATCTCTGCATAAAAATAAAATACCAAGTTCTGCTTTACTATTGAGTCTTTCATTCTCTTTAGAAGAGTAGGAGTATAATGTTACATAAAATGGAGGGTTTTTTCCTAAAAGCTTTGCTAAGTATCTTAGGAGGCTGTCAAAATAAAAATAACAGGATGGACTTTATCAGTAGGCTTTTATAGACTAACCTCCACTCAGACAGGAAGTTAACAGACTCGACAAACTTTCAGGCAGCTCTGAGCTAGGCAGAGTGGCTGACAGGATAAGTGCCACAGCCTCATTCCAGAAGACTTCAACAAATTTGGAAGTTAACCAACAGAAATGTCATGACCTTGAATAGGGAAAACCAAAGAATTCTGCAACCAGAGTGGAATAACCCCACGTATTGACTGAAACCTCACCAAGCAGCAGCCCTTAAGAATATGCTCTGATGTTACAGTGGACATGACACTGCAAAAGGGAGCCCTCACTGTGAACAGAATAAATTGCATGCTGAACTGCATCTGGAGGAGCATGGCAGCCGACTAAGGGAAGCCAGTTCTGAGGCAGCCCAGGGAGACCCTCAGTTCAAGAGGGATGCAGAGAAAATGGAAAAGGTCCAACAAAGATGCCTAACACACACACCCTGTGTAGAGAGGCTGAAGGAGCTGGGCCTGATAATTCTGGTAAAGAAGAAACCACAGAGGTATTTAATATCTGCTTACAACTATTTGAAGGGCAGTTCTTTGGACACAACCATCAAACTCCTGTTGGTAGTGTCAGACAGCATAACAAGGAAAACAACCACACAAAGCAGTTTCAGAGATTAAAGTTGGACAGCCGGAAAAATATTTTTCCTAGCAGCACTGGAATAGGTTGTCAAACAGGCTGAGAGATTCTGTCCTTAGAAAGGTTCATTCAGACAAAGCAATGGCTGATCCAGTCCTTTATTGCAACAGCCCTCTTCCAAGTAGTAGAACCTTGGACTATTGGAGGACTAGACCTAATTAGCCCTTGAAGAGCCTTCAAGACGGTGTTTTTATCATTCCCCAAAACAGTAGAGTTAAAAACTATCCTTCCATTCATTCTCAATCTACTGTTTTACTGATCAGGTATTGTAAATGTTGATTTTCTTTTCCCTTTATTTCTACTAGATATTTCAATGTGGTACATATATTCACAGAACCCAACATCTCAGTGCTTCTTTACACTATTACAAAAAGCTGTTCTTAAACATGACCACATTGCATCTGCCTAATCTGGAGATCATTTACAAGACCTATGTCACAATGTTAATTCTTTTATTTCTTGCTTAATTAAGTAGAGTTTCTATCCCTGCACAAAGATTTCGATTTTTTTAAAGAGCTATATTGTTATATATTCACTGGCATCACAAACTGGACATTAAGCACAAGTGAGGGAGATTTGAAAAAGTGCTGAAAATGCATCAGCCAGGCAGCATCACCTCCTAAAATAATGTCATAATCCTCACTGTAATCTCTGTACCTGCTTAGAATGCACTGATGAATTTGCACCAAAGTGTTGTTTACAAAAAGGGGGCATATCATCTGGGAAACAGAGGTCACTAAAAACCACTTTGTTCAATGAAATTCAAATGTTTTAATCAATGACAAAGTTTCTTTCTTACAAGGTAGCTTCTTCCTTAAATCTCTAACTAGGTAATGATGTGTCTGTATTCAAACCAGACACAAATGGCATCCTTCATCTCTAAAAGAGAGCATATGTGCCAGTTAGAGGCAATTTTTGAATGGCTTTGTAAAGATGAAAGAGAGAAGCTTGGGGAAAAGCAGCAGAAAGCCCATCACCGAGTAACCTTAAGGCATAATGACTTCCTGAAATCCTCCTGGACTCGGAGCTGGGAGGAGGCTGGGGAGTGAGTGCTCACCCTGCACTGCTGAGTCGCTGGCCACCAGCTCTCCTCTGCTGGTGCCCATTGCCCTGCCCCAACAGCGCCCACGCCCCAACCCCAATGGGGCCCAGCCTTGCCCCTTCCTCCCCACGCAGCTCCTCATGCATTTCTCTGGAGGCAGGAATCACTCACTGCTGCCTTGTCAGCCTCTTTCTGATTAACAGCCTGGTTTCATTTGCAAATAAGTGCAAGGTATTGTTTAAAGATGCAGCCTTTGGTACCCTGGCCATCACATATCATGTGGGCTATCAGGGTTCTTCCAGAGGGCCACCCAAGCCTGCTGGCAGGTAGTACCACCAGGAAAAGGGAAAACGTACTTTACGTTGTCCAGGAAAGAAAGTCTGTATCTGTTTAGTGGGTCACTAAGAATCCTAACTTTGAAGTGAAAAATAACAAATGGAGAAATCAACCAGCACTTATTTAGGAATTGCTGCAGTACGGGAAATGAAGAAAAGCAGCGACAGCAACAAAAACCCCACCCCACAGAGGAAAGCTGAAAGGCTGAGGATGTCCTTGGATGCTTTCCAATAATACTTCATGCTTCTGTAGCTACATAAAGGTGCTTGCTTGCAAATTCAGCAAGTGTGTTGCCATCAATAAACTGTTTTAAATAAGAAGCTTTGATGCAAATAGCTCTGATCTTTAGTTAGTGAAAGGAAAAAGTGTCTTACAGCAGCAAAGAGAATCTCTCCTCAGCAGATCACAAGTATGTCTTACACAAATATATATCCTTTAACCACTTTCAGTACTTCTTTTCCATTTGAACTCTTAGCATGATGTAACCCAAATAAATTGAGATCAGAATAAACATCTGATTTTACATGCAATACATACTATAATTATTTTTTATATAATATAAGCATAACAATTAATTTAAATAAGATTGCTACTGCAGACCTAAAATTATTAATGGAAAAGATTCAAAAATTGTTTAACATTTGTCTGTCTAAATACTTGAAATATTACTCAGGGTTAGCATGATTCACACCACTTTAAATACCCAGAACAGCACTCATTAATTTCTAGGCCCCCCACACTTGTGTTCAGATGCCTCACAGAGCAAGTGCCATCTCCTTGGTGCTTGAACCAATGGAGACACTTCAGGAAGAGAAACTTTAATATTCTGGGGCAAAATTTCATCAGTATAGAACAGAGGGAAATGGAGAGGTTCATCTCCACAGCATCCCAGACAGCCCCTGTGGCTTGGGCAGGGGACAGAAACACATTAAGGCATAAGTTTTCCAAAACACACACTTTTTTGTTCATTAAAATTGATATAGAAGATTTTTTAGGAGTGCCGAGGGAGCAGGTTAGACCAAGGCTTGATGCATTTGCTAGCTGATGCAGGTATAACTCGTCCTGCAGGGATGGAGTTGCTTCTACCAAACAGGTAGAGAGGTGAGACAGGAATCCTGTAAATGTCACCCCAAATTGTCAGCTCAGAAAGAGAGAATGAAAACATGTGCATGAAACAAATCTTTCCAACAGATCAACAGATCAAGTCCCCAGCAGCAGCAGCCTATTCCATGATCCATTTTGTTCTCATGCACAGTATTATAAAACTGCTGCTCACATTACTGCAGCAGTTTCCCCCACTAGTTTATGATCACCACAGGAATCAAAATCCATTTGGAGCGTTATGGGGAAATGTTGAGGCTCGTGCAAACAAGTAAGGCCAAGCATTACTACAAATGCCTACAATATATAAATACAATTACAGTTTGGAAGTTAAAGAACTGAATTAAGAGTGCTATCTGGCCAGAGGAAGCTGATTAAAGGCAATGGAGATAGAGAAACTGAGATTATATCTAATTAGATCACAAAAAAAAAGAAGTAACTCCTCCAATTCTAAGGCTGATTAATTAATTAAAATTAGAAAAATATTTGCCATGTAAATGCAAACCACTATATTTAAATTAAGAGTAGCTCATCTTTAGAATGAATTTTAGAATTAGATTAAATTTAGAATTCAGAAGTAGCTCATCCATATAAGGTTTAATAGTCATCTTTGGGAAAGGACCATAGATCACTAAGTGCAGAAGAATACCTGACTCAGCATATGCCACAGGTCTTTCCATTTCTTTTCTTCATCATACATACCCTGTATACTTAATATGAAGTAATACTCTGGCTTATCATGGGGTTCATTTCATATAGATCCTGTATTTTTTAAGGAACGACAAAATGTCTTAGAATCTCTAAGAAGATCCTTAGCAAAATGACCTTTAAGAAAAAAAAATTAAAAAGAGAAGAAAATAACATTTCTAAAACAAGTTTAAAAGTTGGTTGCCTTCCAAAATCAAATTTTTCCTTTTCCAAAAGAGACATGAGCAATGGAGTAAGTTAAAATGGGGAATGTATCTCAAACATGTTAAAATCTAAAGCACTATGTCAAACTACAGCATCTTCAGGGGATTATTTTACATAGGAAGCAAACAACAATATGCACACATTTTCCAGGCATCCCAAGGTACTTCAAAGAAATCAGATGAATGAATCAGGGTCAGCTGTCAGGACAGAGTCCAGAATCAGCATCTCCCACACTCCAAGCCAGAGCTGGGTTCCCAAGCTGAGTTGTGAGCATTTATGCATATCTGGAAATTTAGCCAAATTTAGTGCTCAAATATACTGAATTCATGTCTCTGGAAACCCAGAACCACAGAATAATAGCTGAACATCCCCTTGGAATTAATTACTGAATTCAGCTACTTTGCAGAGTCTACTGGCAGATGTTGGTAATGTTTCAGAATTAAAAAGTAACAATTATAAATAAATTAATTCAGAAAAGAATAGTATATGAGATTTGCAGACCATGATCCCAAAAACACACCATCAAATAGAACTGTTGGAAATAATGTTAACAGTATAAGAGTTGATAGAAATAATTGGGAAGCTCCAGCTTCTTCTTGGTGTAGAGTCATAAAGAACATCTCCATACTGTCATGTCAAGACCAGTCTGTGTCATTTTCCACAGGCCAGAACAACAGCTTCAATAGGGTTAGAAAAAAATTAATTAAGGAAGCTTTTCCAGTTTCAAAGGCAGAATTGCTACAATCATACCTTCCTATTTTCTCAAAAGTTTCATATTTTTTCTTAATGTTTTACTAAAAATTCTCATCCAGCATCAAGCACGATTTTTTACTAAGAAATATATTTTCTGGCCAACATGCACTTCTGAGACATTTTTTCAACAACATTTCTGTAAAAGACATTATGGGAAGTGTAATAAAAAAGGGGAAAACAGGTCTATTTTAGATCCAACAGAACAACAACTTCCAAATTTTCAAAAAATTCATGAAAATCTATTCCTTGAGGGGTTTTTAGCAAGTCTAAAGAACATAATTAATAAGGAATCTTCTCAGTGGCAGTCAATTTGAAAGAAGCTCCACCTAGACAAAAAATTAATAGCATCACACAAACCTCCACTTTTTTATGTCCATTTCTTTCACTGGGTTTCCTTGGCCAGACAGCACCCTTAACCAGGTTCAGGTCACTTCTAGTTATAGTTGTGTTTGTAATGAGCCACACAGAGACCCCTTCTGTGAAGCCTGGACTCTGCAAGCTGGGTGTTGGCTGGTTTTTTTTCAAATTCTTGTTTGAAAATAAAAATTATCTTCACCCCTTTATATTCTTGATGATTAGACACTGTATAAATATCACAAAAAGAATTGTGAATATTCAATATAAAGCATCATTCAGACCCACGTTCTTATATATAAATAGACTAGAATGTCAGGTACATGTACATAGGCATAAAGANAATCATCTGCACACAAAACACACAATGGATATTTAATGCAAACATGAAACTTCAAATGCACAAACTGTTTCTTAATACTCATCCTCCCATCAATTAATATAAAATAAATGATGATAACAATAAATATAAATTAATGCTAAATTAATACTGAGTACTTGAAATATTTGGTACACACACTGACAGTCTCTAGGCTTAACACCAAGTTTGACCAGAGGATAATAGTCATAAGAATTCTCACCAGCTGTAGCCTCTTTCTGTCATTTTTAACATCCAAAGGGTAAAGAAAACTAATCTGAGCCAGGGTTTCTTTCTTTATGCTACAGATAGTCATCTCTGGCATCAGCAGACTAAGTCCAGGCTTCACATTGATTTTCTTTTTTCCTGATGGATACAGTGAAATTGAAGACCTATGCATTTCTGCTAAATGAGGTTCTGCCTTAGCTAATAGCAAACTATGACAATGGTCTGCAAAGAATTGGGGAAAGGGAAGCAGTCTTTTAAAAAAAATTCACCACCAGCAGCTGTAAATTCATAACTGTCAATAAAATTGCTGAGGTTTTTATATGCACATTAACAGCATGCTTCAGTGTAAAATGGGATTCTTAATTCTTTTCACAGAGCATTAAATCATATTTAAGATTAGAAAGAATCCTCAAGCAGCTACTGGCAGGTCCGCTCTCTATCAAAACCACTCTGCTCCCTATGTTTGTACTTTGTTGACTTCAACAACAATCTAATTGCAAAAAAATCTTCTCGAAGGAAAATATAAAACAACAGCATGCAATTACACAAATTATGTTGCTCTTCATTTACTCCAAGCACAATTCCAGGAGCCTAACGTGTTTTCCTGTAATGCCAGTGAGATGTATGTTGAAAGGAAGGTAAGTCACAAGCAGAAGATGGTGCAGGACAGGGCTTCAGGTTCCTTCAGCTACATGGGAAAATGTTTTGTAAATACTTCATGAGAGAGCACCCTACACCCTGTGAGGATGGAATGATTAACTGGTAACATGGTTCCCAACAGCCTGTAAGGACTCACTCAGGAAGTCAGTGATACCTCCAGAGAACTGCCTGTTATCAAAACGTTTCTCAATTCCCAAATCCCTCTGGGCACCAAGGTGCACCTTCTTACTCTTGCTTATGTTTCATCCTATCCCTCAAAAGTAACATGGAATGTACTAGACAAAATCTGACCCACTGACATCTTGTTCCTTAAGAGATTAACAAAACTAGGTGACAATCAGAGCATCTCCAATCACTTGTCTACCCATTTTCTCTTAACTTCACTATGGCCAGTGCAAACGCACTAGGGCAGCACAGGAGCTGAGTATTTAACCCATGATTGTTGCTAAAAAAAAAAAAAATTGTTAAAGTCAAAAAAACTCTGTCAGTAGGACAATATATCACTTGCATTTATTTAATATTATTATGAATTATTTCTTCTTAACCGTGGGACTTCCTTTTGGTAGGAATTTGACTGTGACTTGCAATACCTTTACCAGAACTCTGTGCCTGTGCTCTCTGGCACGCTGTCCATCTGCTGCCCTGTTATGTGTTTGCCAGCCCTCTGCCCCGTGCCCATCCCTCTGCTCCCAGGGCTCACATGAGCATTTTCACCCAGACCAAGGGGGTTTCTGGAACGTGACCCTGGTGTGCTCAGCTTGCACTCTCCTCCTAACTCAGCTCAGTGTGCTGGCACAGCACGAGGGATGAAGCGGCAGGCATTCAGCTTCCCAACCTTCTCCAGAGAAAATGACATCTTGAGTGACCCATTATTATTGAACTGGGTTTTAATGAAATGCTGGTACTGTACAACACTACACAAAGAACATATGTGGCTGCGAGTGATTAATTACAGTCTTGAAGAACCTAATAAGAGATTCTCATGTTTAAAATACTTTATGGCAACTATTAATTTTTTCTCTCTAATTATCAGAATAGCAATGGAGTAATGCACCCTTCACCTCAAATTTGCTTATTTTTCATTTCCTTCATCCTATAGCTTTGTTTATGCTAGCTATTGGTTATCTGCAACAGCAAATCTTACTTCTCTTTTCAATTTATAAATACAAAATACATCAAGGATGGAATCAAACAAAAAGCTTTAATTTCATCAGAAGTATATATTTTTTTCTAGGCAGAAATGTCTGCCCTAGGAAATTCACACTATTTTGTTTTCACATTTGCAAAGAGAATGAATTTTAGTATTGTGACGCTCTCAGGGGTCTGTCTTCAGATGCTGAAAATGCTAAGCAGAAATACATCACCTTTAAGAAGTGATGAGCATCTACTGTTGAGCACTGAGAATCCATAGTAGTGTGCAAACCCAAAAGTACTGACAATTGAGACCTATGTACACTAACTTGAGGAAGCTACATTCTCATTCCGTCCAAAATAGAAATATGATTTTTCACCATGCTGACCTGTTTGACAAGTATGGACAGCCCTATGTTTTTAATAGGAATCCACACAAAAATCAAAGGAAGCAGTATTTGGGAAATGGCTTTGCTCTTCTCTGCTGGACCACAAGCAACTCTGAAACCAGTTATTGACCTTTTTCTTCAGTAGCCTGACCCAAAACCACTGTCCAGCACAGGACTTTCAGTACCAGGTCCTAACTGCTGAAGGAATATTTTTCATGCTGATATGAAGTTTCATACTGATCAAATGTAACAAACCCCCATTTAATCTTTCACTAATTTTAACACACTGAAAAAGACTTCAAAGAACTTGCTGCTTACTGTTATCGTAGAACAAACAGAGTTATTGTGTGAAGAAATGAAGAAAGCACCCACACACTGAGATGACCTTTCTGGATACTTCTTTATGGTCGCTCTGAATGTTATTTTTCAAAGCCAAACTATTCTTAAACCTTTATTTTATACAGCTGAAAACTGGCCAAAGCAGGAAGAGAAAAAAGAAACCCTGAGACTGCTAATCCATATGCCCCTAAGTTTATACCTTTCCCAAATGAAAGAAAACCAACCACGCCCTATAAGTACATATGACTGATATCTATATTATAACACATAACCAATTTCAGGAAAAAGCAACTATTTCAGGCATTCTTAAAACGATTTTCAGTTTCACAGCAGGTCCGTGTACCTCTGCTCTTAGCTGCTGAAGTGGAGTCACGACACTGGCTCAGCAGATGGCTGTGCACACACTGCAGAGCCACAGGCACCAGCTTGGCTTGTTAATGTGCTCTGAGGCTGCTGCTGCTTGGAAGAGGACAGCCAGCTCAAGAACAATTATTTTGTCTTTTACCACTCCTGTTGCTGGTAGCTGCAGCCAAAGCACTTAAAATGCCATCTATTTGCTGCCATCTACAAGTGTCAGGATAGAACTAGACAAGCACAGACACCTACGGTAAATATGCTTGCCTTTGCAAGCCTGATGGGAGGATGAAAGCCTCGTTTTTGGGGAAAATTAATATGATGAATTCTGCAGGTTTGTTCCTTGAAACACAACTCACACGTGAAATAGTGCATCCTCAGAAATGAGCAGCATAATGATGCTTTATTGCTTGAGAAAGCCACATGCCCCAAGAGAATTTGTGTCATCATACACCAGGAGTAAGGCTGATGGGGCTGGCTTTAGGCTCTAATAAAAGAGGTGGAAAAGAGATGAAAAAACACCATGACAAAAGATGCTTTTGTTACTTGTTGAGATCAATCTGAATCAAAATGTGTTCACAGTTATCATTTCTTCTACAATTGGAAAAACTGCTAGTAGGAGTAGCATGATTTTACTTTCCAATGCCACTATAATTCTTATTCCTATCAAAGGAGGCTGAAAAAATTGCCAAGTTATTTCATTAGGAAATGCAGCTAATTTACAGGCATGGTAATTTTCCTCCTACAAAATTGTATAATGAGCTTTAAACTCACTAAATAAAGGGTCTCTTCTCTGAGTGATTATGCTTAATTTACACAGGAATTAGTGGTGACTGGACCTCCTTTCAGAATAGCTTTAAAAGGGCTGCATTGCAAAAAAAATCAACAGCCTTGAAAAATACCCTAACAGTTGACGGAGTAAAAAATATTTCTCTGTGCAGGAGTGCATACATACATTGTGTTCATAAATATCTTTTACAGGGTAAGCACATAACTTTTAAATCAGGTATCAGAATCCAGAAAATCTCTAATGCTGAATTATTATTAAATTACTCGCTTAGGCATTATACTGATAGAATGTATGGAAAAGCCTAAAAACCAGCTGGACAGCAATGCATCTTCAAAAGTTCCTGTCACTGTATGCAACATTAACTATTTATCTATTTATCATCACCATCATCATCTTTATTATTATTATTTTATTGTGGGATTTTACTGGTTAGTCCATCCAAAGAATGACACTTTGGTTTATAGACAATTCTTACCAAATGTAGTCCAGTTTTCATATAGTTAAGTGGTAGCTAAAAACCCCAAGCATCTCCAAAATCCAGGTATTTTTGGATATTTACATTGAAACTAGGCATTAGAAACTATTCCCAAGAGCAGCTTGTTAATGGTATCACTAAGGTAGTAGATATAGCACATAAATAGTGTTTGTCCCTGGCAAGTTATTAAAGGTAATTAAAATTCCTGTTACCTAAAGCAGTTGACCCTGAGGGTGTGGAATTAGGAGAAATACATTTGGAAGTTTCAGTTAAAAATTTTCCATTTCTTCCTTCATAATGTAGGAAGTCCTAATCATCTTTTCACTCTACCATAGAAGCGAGATTCATAATACTTAAGGTCTGGAAGGGGTCATTAAATCATGTAGCCTGTCCTCCTTTATCATGGAATTTCATAAAAGGTCTACAGATCACACAGAATCAGTGACATCTGTGCAAGTAGTTAACTAAAAATTTAAACCAAAATATCATGAGTCGGCAACACAGACCGAGACCGTGCTACCACAGCAGCATAGACAGCTCACAGGGAATGAGGAGAAAATAATATGAAAAGGGAGGGGGAAAAAAAGTAGTATTGAAGATGGATCATGGGAATAATTGGGATGCAATCCATCCTCGGGAACCTGGCACACCCATCGTGGTTGGAGCACCGGGGCTGCCTCCGATCCAAACCGGGATGAGGCAGCGTTCCTGGCACATCATTGCCATCTGCTGGGCAGGAGGCAGGCTGCAGCTCGGCAGCGAGACCCAGCGAATGGACAGCCAAAGGGGCTGCCACGGCTGTCCGGAAATGCTGTACACCCGCCTTCTCCACATCCTTGCTGCACTTTCACCCTTCCCACAGCCACCCTGACGTGGCCGGACCTCCCTGGGAAGTCTGGAAGACAAGCAGTCCGGAGGTGTGGAAGTGAATGTGGTAACTAATGCATAGCCCTGCACCACGCCATGAACACAGCCCGAGTCTGAGCTCTGCCGCCAGTACAGAACTAGAGCCCGAGGCTTCTCTGGCAAATAACACACACCACCTAGTTTCCAGCAGCTTTGACAGAAGGAAACCCTTGGATCAGGTTCCTCATGCAAAGTTACAAATGCTTTCTGGAGATGTTTCATGCCTGGAAGTCATTTGCACGCTTTGGAACCAAACGACAAGACCAAAGAATTGGGAGTGACAGCGGTTTTCTCCGACAGAGAAGTCTCTACTTCATCTTATAGAAATCCACCCGTATGTGGGTGAAACATCTGCTTCTGAAAGTGGCTGCATCTCCCTATGATGTATGCAAAAGGAGCATATGCCTCTTGAATACAAATGTAGTAAAGCACCTGTGAAAATGCTTTTTAAATCATAACCAGTATTTACTGAACTGACACAAACCATTTAAAATAATTTCGATAATAAGCACTATCAAAGAACACAAAATGAACTTACTAATACCTACAAAATGATGAGGGACAACTTGCTGACAGTATTGCCACTCAACAAAATTTGGCCACCACGGTAGCTCATATAAACCATTCAACCCACAGACTTAGATTATATATGAATTTTGCATGACTGCACATAGCTTTCAGTAGAAACTGGATAACCTTGGCAACTTATGGGAGAAGGACAAGTCCATCCCCAGTCTTCTTCTCCCTATCCCAGATCCAGGCAATATTCAGGCTGAGGAGGCAGCTCCCAGAGGCTGGGTGAGCACCCCCATCCTGTGCCACAGAGCCACAAACTGGTGTTTGTTGGTTTATATATACTGCACACACTGAGCACTGCTCTGATACTTTAGGGAGACTGGGAATTGCTGCTCAATCTGTTTGGATCAGCTGAGTGACTTCAAACAAATCATTTCCCCCCACCCCTCCAGCATCTCACCTCCCCCCCCCACCACAGAAATAGGGTAATAACAGCAGCCTCCTTTGTGTAGCAGCTTGAGATTGTTATTTATAAGAGGAAATTATTACTGCTGAAATTAAATCTTTATGAACTTCACCACATATGTGAATAATAGTGATCCAGGAGCAATTTTCAAATCCATCTTCAGTGTTACTAATTAAAAAAACTTTGTTGGACTCTGTTATGGACTGTGCATGTCTTTTAGAGGGCACTCATCTCTTCTTTACCCTTGCCTTTTCCAGTCAGTTTTCTTCTCTCGTTCACCACAGCCCCCCAAACACTGCCACACTGGTTTATACTTGTCACACGAGTCCATTTCATGACCCCTCACCTCAACCTTCAGCAACACTGAACTTCATTCAGCAACTTCATGAGCTCACTCATTGTGTTGTTACTCAGCCATGCTCAGCTGGTACATGGAGAGGTGCTGAAGCTTTGCACAGTGCCTGGAACAAAATATTGCTAAAACTCACAGCAACCTTCATTCTCCAAAGTATATGTAGGACTAAGACACAGCAACAATGTGCTAACACTCAATCAGCTGCTCTGATTTTTCTGAGGATTAAGGACCACCTGCAAGAAGAGGAGGGAAGGTTTATTTGCTATTAACCCCGAAGAGTAATTTTTGCTTTGGACTCATTCTTCAGGGTGCATGGAAAAGGCACAGCACATCAGTACACAGCTCTCCAGAGTGAGTTGCACTCACCCTGCAACTGAAGGAAGAGGTTCTTTCATCTCTAACATTAAAGCAAGGACACTTTCTCTTCTTTTTGGATACAATCAAGAATTGGTTTTGCAGATGAGGAGATGCTAAATATGCATAAATGCATTTAAAAACCAGGCAGAAGCACCCCTTCCATAATTCTCAGCTTTGGCATTCCTCACATACTAACACTTACTTCCCGACCTGCAGAATGACACATTTCTGTGGTATTTTACCAGCACTAAGCACTGCAGGCTAAAATTTTATGCAGGAGCAATATGAGTATAAATTACAAAAGTGGACACAGTATCTTTGACCAAAATGGAGATGGTTTAACTCCATGAGGCAGTAAGCATCCAAAAGGCTTATGGTAGCACTGGCTTATGTATATGTTAATAGGTATTATAGACAAATAGGAACTGGTCTATACACCAAAATTTAGTGCTGAGGATCTGTCATCCCTGCTGTATATATTTCAGATTTTTCTGTTTCTCTGTTTAAACTTCAGACCAGCTCTGCTTTGATGCCTTGTCCTGAAGCTCACTTGCACTTGGTGTGCATTCAAGACTCCTTGAGCACATCCTCTAGTTCAGTCTCATTTAAAAAAGCATCAATTTCATGTTCTTCATGTTCTGCTGTTCAACCAAAACCAACCAAAGGGGACTGATAGGGAAATTCACTTCAGAGGAACACCCTGAGCTGAATTAAAATATGAATATAGATGCACTTGTTGAGACCAATTTTTGTGGTCCATTAAGTTTTGACAAATGACTGTATCTCAGATAACCACAGGGAAGCTCATCACAGGAATAGGATTTGAATTTTTGCTGTAGTTACATTAGACAATGACTAAACCCCCTAAGGACTTTAAGCATATATATACTGAATTGTTTCCTTTCAAAAAGAGCTAAATTATTTTCAGACTGAGTTTAATCACAGCTTACCATCTCAGCAGGCGCACCTCCACTGAACCTGGCTTGTTGCCCTCTTTACAAGATCCTGTGATTTTTACTGTCAAAAAATATGCTAAATTTCCATATTAGTCACTCACTGAATTACAGGGCATGGGATCCTGGGCACAGCCAGCATACCAGGGACACCAGCATCCCCGCTCACAACCAGATTACCCTGCTTAGCTGGAGGAGGAGATCCTGCTGTTGCCCACAGTCAGGATGACCTGGATATGGAGGAGAGGGCCCACACAGTAACAGTGACTTTGTAGCTTTTCAGCTTCAAAGTCAGGTTAGCAAAATGGCTGTTGTTCTGAAAGCATTACACAGAAAACAATAAAAGCTTAGAAAAAAATTGTAAGAGGGCACAGAAATTCCTCTGTAAGCTACTATTGTGAATCTGTCCCAACAAACCATTTTGATCATCACTACGATTTAGCAGCACCCGATTGCTCAGGGACATTATCTTGGCAGTGTCAACCCAGACTGCAGGCAAGCACCCAACATCATCACAGCTACCACAGAAGTTAATTTGCAGCACTGTGGAAAGGGCATGCAGACAGGAAAAAGGATGAAAATCACAAAAAGAAGGACAACCTCTCGTAAACCCAGATGTGGTCCCTCAGATCCTCCTCCTGAAACACACTGACAAAACAGAGCAGTGAAATTGCTGTTCTATAAACATTCCTTCATGCTGGAAATTGGGAAATTTAAACAGTATCAGATTGAGATCTTTTCACTCTCAGCAAACCAATCAACATATTTTCTGCTTGATGCAAGTTTTAATGTTTAAAAAAGTTAAAAAGGTGTTTGTTTTAAAGGATGTTAAAGAAATAGTAGGTAACAACCAAAACAGTGTTAGTTACCCATTACATTTCAACAACTAATGCACTACAAAATCTTCAATCAATTTCTTCCTTTTTTTTTTTTTTTTTCTTCCTTCCCCAAGTCAACCACTCAGGTTTTTATCCTCTGACACAAAACAAAGATTTTACATTTTTGGATGGAAGAAATTAGTGCCTTGTCTTCTTGCTATATAAAACATCCCTCTTGCTATCATCCCTTTTCCAAAGCTTTTAGAAAGCCTAATGAAAGTGGGAGCATACCATTCACCTTTTCAAGATAGCACCTAAATTTTCATCTTACATATTCCAATAAGGCAGTTAGCATAAAATATTTAAAATCACCACAAGACACAAATGTATCAGGGTAACTCATTGAGAGCTGAAAGTCTCAGATACATCTCTCAGACAGCCACTGTTCTTATTCTTTCCTTCACTGATGGAATTACAGTAAGGAAAGAGTTATAAAATGGGGAATGTGACAGGTGCAGGTTGAGATGGCATCAAACAGAGATGAACTGATATTTTATTATTATTTTAATAAATGCATAATCTAACTGCTTTACTTAGATAGATGTGTTGGTTCCAGTGTAATTCTTTCTATTGCTCATGGTTTTTGGTGCTATATGAGAGTAAATCCCTACCACCTAAAGCCAATAGGAGAGCTAATCTTGACTGCCTATGAAAGGGAAATACTGTACAACTCCTGAGACAAAGGGAAGAGTACCATCATTTCAGCTGATGTTTGCTGTATTACAGATCTTGTTATAATGCTCATGATACTCTTAAGAAAATATAAGGAAAATTTTCTGACCAGAATTTTGTGTTGTTTCAAAATTAAGCGTACAAAAGCAAAAGAGGTACCAAAGAAAAAACAGCAAAAAACAGTGCCTGAAATGTTACGGTGAAACAAAAAATGATCATGGCTGCAGCTTGCTGCCAGTGGGAATGAGGACAGACTTCCCTTTCCAATACTGTCAGAAAGCCTGTCCGGGGAAGATGCCCAACAGTGCCCAGCACAAACCACAGTCAACAGATTAATGTAAGATGATCTTTCTGTTAAGGCTCTTTTTAATAAAAAGGCTCATCCAGAATAGGAGGTAAAAAATGCATTTTTAGAGCACAAATCTTCATCAGTTTCTTTGAAGAAATAACTTATTTTCCACTGCTTCAGCATAGCAACTCCCAGGTAAAAGCAAATAAGAAAAACTACCTCTAGAAATATTGCCATAAACTACATAGGTGCCACTTTTCTAGGAAGCTTTATGCATGTAAGGCATTGCCTTTGAGAACATTGGCCACAATAAAATTAAACACAGCTGAATATACAAGAAATTTCTTACATATGAGAAAATTTTAAAACATTAATTTTATCTCAGTCTAAATAACCAGTCTGTGGAAAAATTGCACAAAATATATTTGACACTTCAAGAATACGGGATATTATTTTGAAGAGATGCATCATATTTTTTCAGACAGTCTTGTGATTCATTTCAGTCCTCACTTTACCCAAAAGACTCGTTGTTTTTGCAGTATGAGCAGTATACATGATATACTCCATTTCTGCTGGAAGGTGAAAAATATGCTAGGACATATGTACAATCTTAGGAGAACATATTGGAAGTTATGTAAAAAGTATGTTTAAAAACTCCACAATATAAATAGTCAATTAGCACCAGGACTAAGGATTTTTTTGTACTTCTGCTGTTCAGAGGTAACTTTTTCAGCAAAAAAACCTATATAGTGGTTTGAATTGGGGTAGCCAAATCCTACTCAGCACGTCCTTTTAGATTTTCTTAATTCCAGGCTTAACATGAGGCACTAAAGCTAGGAAATCATCTCTTGAAATCCTTTCCTGAAGTGGAACCATGAGCTGAGTCTGCCAGGAAGAACTATAAGACTCACCTCCTCACTTCTGAGCAGACAGAACAAACGAAAACACAAATGAAAAGCATCCATTCATCCTTCCTGTTTGTCTATACCAGCCCTGTAACCCACATTCAAAAACTTAAATTTATGGAAACACAACAATGTAACCAACTTAGCACACAGGAGATAAAATGGTGATGCAAGGTGAAAATGGTGTGTCAAAGGGCAGAAGAAATCCAGAGTTGACCTCTGCAAAGAATATATAACTCCATGTTCAGACTTGGGTCTAGACAGTTTTAGTGGACATATTCTATTTCTCTGTCAGCCAGTGTTTAAATGCAACTTCACATCTACCACACTTTTGTATGTGCATGCACAAATATGCATTAAAAAAAAATCTCGGGGAAAAAAGTGATAGTTGATGTAGAGCAATAATCCTCTGGCAGAACAGTTTACAAACGATGACAGAAAGCAGGCAGCACAAGTGAACCTCTGGAGAAGATGCCATGGGAAAATGAGAAAGCATAGTCAAAGAAGATCAGATAATTAGGGCACTGGTATAACAAACACAACCGAATTACTAGAATTTAAAATAAACATAAACTAGATCATAAACTTACAGGTGTTGTCAAAGTACAGCAAAATTGAAAGGAAAATCCTCCATGACTAAGGATAAGTGAGTTGTGTGATCAGTTAAAGAGAACAATCTGAATTCAAAATAAAAATGTCCCCAAGACAAAAAATGGCACCTGTGAAGGGAAGAAAGGAAAAAATGTTATTAAAAAAACAAAACAAAATAAACAAACAAAAAAACCCACCACCAAGTAAGAATTCTATAGAGTTGAGCAATAATGAAAAAAATGTTCTACAAAGTTAAAACTACAGGGAGCAAAACACAGTCACTTTCTAAGAGGATCAAATGCTCAAACAGCATCAGTGTCAAGCGCTGAGAGTCTATCAGTCTTACCACAAGAAAAAATGTGCCATGTACACTTACTGAATTCCCAACACTGCAGTGCAAAGCTGTAACACCTTTCACAGTATATTAACAGTATAACAACTGCCTCTGGAGAGGCAGGGAAGTTAAAAAAGCTAAAAATGAACATTGGAATTTTAAAGTTGCTTGGGCAGCAACTAAGTACCATATTAAGACTTTAATGAGAGCAGTGATGTATGCTAGAAAAACTGGATTTATTTTATAACAACTGTGCACCAACAGAGGATGGCAATCCCTGTCAGAACCCTGATAGTGACCCAGGATACATCTTTTCACCATATGCTTCTAGTAGGGTCTCTTCACCACTGTTGGCTTGGACTAGATGATCTCCAGAGGTCCCTTGCAACCATTCTGTGATTATTTCCCCAGCTGAAGGGGAAGGAAGATGACACTGGCATATTTTAGGAAGCACACTCATATCTATTCATTATACCAGACAGATAATAACTCAGTGTTAATAGTATTTTCATCAAGTCAAAGACTGGATAAGCACAAGAGTCTTGGTTATCCTGTAGTAAAAAAGTTACAGGGTCAGCAACGTTTGCACACTGCATTTATGTGAGATTTTCATTTAGTTAAAGCAACTTCCAAGATTACCATAGCTGAAAGGAGTTGAGGATAAAAAAGAAACCCTCATTGTTTACTGTGTTTAAAGTAAATATTGTTTGCTCAACTTCCTTGAAATATTGCCTTGAGTATTTATATTTATTTCTTCCTGCAACAGATGAATAACACTTTGAGGAGAAAAATGTAAACCCAATGACATCTGCAAACATTCTGACTAGCATCTGAAACAAATGTTATTGTATGACTAACCCCCTTCTTTGTTTATTCCCTTTAAAGAACAAAGCAGGAGTTCAATTTTAGTTTTGTTAATTACAAAATATACTTACCATAAATTGTTGACTATCGGGTGCTAAGTGCTACTTACCTGCAAAACAAATCAAACAAACAGAGTTACTTAACAGCACAATGAACTAAATAGAACACTGGATATAATTTAAGTGGCTTAATGATCATTCCTTTTTGAAAAGCAGAGTTTGATGAAAGAATGGAGTGAACCCAAGGATTCAGGAAAAAAAAAATTAAGAACTCCGGCTGGAATACTGATGATGTAAGTGGAAAGCTCAGTCTCAGCAAAAGCACTTTATGACTTGAACTTCACTGTCATCTACTCCAACTTCCTTTATTGGGAGTGCATAAAATTAGATCAGTTCTTGATTTTAGTGTTGTTTGAAATTCCTATTTCAAACAAGTTAAATAAAGGAACAGCCCATGTTTAACTGACAAAATATTATAATTAAACAGTCCTCAGTATGTATTACAGCCAGACACTGCATATTTTTATAGCAGAAACGCTGTTACTGTGGTACTTGGAGATACAAAGGTTTGAAGTTAATAGAGTTAAGAGCTTGCTCATTCAAACCCCAATTTTGCAGGAAATTGTCTGAATACTCTTTGGTATGCAGCATCTTTGACACTACTATATCAAATACATGTTATTTATCCCTTAAATCATAAAATGTATATGAATATGACAATTTTTTAAATACATGATCCATACCATATCAAATTCATGCTTTTATGACATATACATGATATCCAAATTCTAAATTCATAGACCCATCCTGCATTCATACTGGGATCCTAGCAGCTTCCATAACAGAGAAGTCGGACAAATTCATTTAGAAGTATCATCTCTTATAATCCACCATGGCAATGATTTCTTTTGGTTTGAAGATTTAAAATAAAATACAAATTTGAACAATAAAACTTGAAAAACCCAAAATATTTTTTGGGAGAAAAATAAATAAATAAAAACAGGGATGAAGGCAGTAGAAACAGTGCAGCCTTAAAAATGGCAAGAAATTCTCTCTAATAGCTTTGCCACTGATTATACCATAACCTGTGTTAAATGCATTTCATCTCAGCTCAAAATTTGAAACAGGTCTCGTGTGCAGTCAAAATAAATCCAGAAAAGGTTCATAGGCATATTCTTCTTTTAAGCTAAGTTTGTTAATCAATCATGCTAGAGAGTATAGAAAAACAATCTTTAGATTCCTGACTATCAGGAAGAGTTACTTTTCATATCTTGAATTCCCCATGTGATGTAAGGATATTAATACAATACACTATTCACAACATTATGACATGCTATAATTATCTCCATGGATGCCAGAAACAATTTTGACCATTGTGATAGACTGGGTATTATCCAAAAGAAACAAACCCAGTATATATTTTAAAATATATGGGTACAAGTGCACTATACTTTGATCACACTGACAAAAACTTGAAGAAAGTCAAGGGCAGCTGGGGCCAGGAAAAGATGACGCCAATTTAAACTTTAAGATTGACAGCTCTGTTTGGGATAAGGAAAGCCGAGTGGATGTTATTCAGCAAGGGAAAATCACTGTGGAGGAAGAGAAGATGTAGGAGTAATATATTAAAAATAAATATGGAACTGGAGGGCATGTTTAATGTAAAGCAAGCCAAATGCTTTGCTAAAAAATGTGGCCTTTGTGGTCTTTTGAAACTATTACCATAACCTTTTTTTCTCCCCTTGAGCTAAGTTCCTAAGCAGACATTAAAATATTTGTAAATGGTAATTAGTATTCAGAAACACATTTTAGCATGAGAAATAGAAAGGTGCCTTGAGGAGCTCAGCCTTGCTGCCCTGGGACAACTCTGTCCCCAACACCAAGGCAGGGCAAACAGCTTCCCAAGGCCTCGCACTGCCATGGTTCCAGGGGCACAACGTGACACCAGTGCCCGCTCCTGAATGAGTGAATCCTGGGAAAGCCCAAGGAAAGTGCCAGCAAGTGACAATGGAGGCTCTGGGTGGCACAGACACACAGTTCTGCCATCCTGGTGACACAGAGTGATAAACGCTGCTTGAGTCTTTAAGAATTTGGAAAAAATCTGAACTTACAAACCAGTTGGAGGGAAAGAAAAGCTGATACAAAAAGCTTCTCCAACTAAAGTGAACTCTGGGAACAAACGTAATTTCCCAGGAGATCCAGCTCCAGTGTTTGCACAGGCCTGTTACTTACATGCTGCTTGTAATAATAATTCTGGCACAGGGTGCACTCCTTTGAGGAAGAACCAAGACTCTTCAAATTCTACACATCTTCTCCAACAAAAAGCTGACTGACACTTCTGCACCTACTCCTACTCAGCACAAGCAATCAAGTACATGTAATTTGGCTTCACAGCCTTCTAAGACCTGCCTTTTCATAGCACTGCAGTTCATAGTTCTTCACTCCTGCACACTGGACAAGTTCTGCTTCAAGCTGGCCACAGAAACAAGGCCAGGATTTTGCCTCAAGAATTTCCCAGTCCAGAAATTCCATTGATGCAACCGTTCCTGCCTTCATGTGACGACAATAAAATTGCACCAACAGTGCAATCTGATGCCATGCCCCTGAGGATCACTTAAAACTGCTGGCTTGAATCCTACCATGCACATTTTCCTCCAGGAAGGAGAAATATAATACTCTCAATGATTTATAAAGAGCTGTTGAAAAGCCTTTGCCAGCCTCAGGAAAAGTTGCTTTTACTGGGTTTGGAAAGAGGGGAAAACAACACAAAAACTGTAGGTGCTCTTCTTGGTTTGCTTTTTGAAGCCATTAATTGATCAAATGTCTACCTCATCATATAAATATCTGGCATAGCTGGGTGAGGCTACAAGATATAAGGATGTGCTTTCAGTGAACAGGCTGTGATTCATTTGTTACTCATGAGAAATTACTTTTCTCACATTTTGCACAGACATGGCAAACCTGCATAGCTACAGATTTCTAAACTCACAAAGGTCTCCAGCTTCCAGGTTTTTACACATATATGTTATTCACACTAACAGTGCCAATGTCCACTGAGGCAAAAAGGAAAAGAGTTGCTTCTGTTTTCACAATAACTTATATCTGTAGAAAACCTTGCCCTATAAAGGGTAAGGAACATTCCTATAGCTCTCCTTCAAGATTCCTACTGTAATCCTAATAGAAAGCTGCAATATCTGGGCTTTACCAAAAATTTCTTATTAAAACTAACACTCTCATTTGATCCCAGAAGAGATCCCATGACCTGGTTTCTTCCACCTATGCTCAGATAAAAGGATTTATTTCTTTGGACAACAAATAAAAATACTCTAATGTTAAATTCTGTTTTAGCATCTATTTCCGTAATGCATATGTTATTTCTGTGATAGGACTATATTTCTGCTTCCCAAGCACACCCTGCCCCCCAATCTATATGTGCTATAACTGATCTACTTGGCTATATTTAAGTTCAATTCACATTAATAAAATCTATTACCTAAAAAGTTTTATTTACTTCCTAAAAATAGTGCTCCAGCTTTCAAAGGCATGTAAGGTGTAACTTCAAAGACGTTACACACTGACCTAATCAAAAGCATGCTGAACCCAAAATTTGGATCAAGTTTTTGGTGCTCAAAAAAAAGCATTTTTTTAGCATATTTCTTTGAAGTCAAAGACATTTAATTCACTTCTGGAACTATATCTTAAACTTAATTTTTTAGAAATAATAATTAAAAAATCAGGAATTAAGTAGTTCCTAAAAAAGAAATTTTAATGAACTTGCATCCACAAAGTTAGTGTTCTGGTATGACTCAGAGCTTTACTCCTTATCAAAGAACAACAATCACATAATTCTCTCCACCCATAAAATGTGAACAGCAGCTGTTATTCAAGTATTTGTAATGGGTAAAAAAAGGCTTATACCAAACCTAACACCTTTTGGAATCAATAGTGTTAAAAATAAAAAATTGTATTTAAATTAAAAGTAGATCTTGGTGTACTCATTATACCCAAACACTTACCATAGCAATGCACTTCACTTCTCTTTTAAAAACATCTCTCGAAGTTATGGGGCAAAATCCTGGAATTCTTACTCAAACAATCATTAAGTTTTGCTGGACCAAGGACTGTAGATTTTGAGCTTAAAAGAGAACCTGGACAGGGAAATTTCTCCTGTCAATAGATCTTTGTGTAATACCTTGATTTCTGTTACAGGTCTGGCTTAATCTGGGTAAATTCTCAGGTGGATTGCAACAATTATTACTGAGTGTACAAACTCAGTTGATTAGCTTTAAAAAAATCTGCATATCTTCCCTATAAACAAGTTCTCTCCCTCATGTTGAAAGGTATTGGTGTCAGGATGAAAGCTGGTACATGAAAGCTGCAGCATGGTTGATCACCTTGCTTTCAGCTTTTCCCAGTATGGCCATGCAAAAGCTCCAGATTTCATTTTCAAAAACACTGCTTTCTCCAAACATCAAACACTCATTCATGTTACCAGCACAAAAACTACTTAGAAACAGCCACAATAAGAGCTGTAATCATACATGCAATTACGCACTACAAGAAATTGATGTAAGTTTTGTTCCAGAAGCTGGCAAATTTGCATGGGTTTATCCAATCTGCACTTTGGATAAAGTCATTCATGCCAACAAATAATCTCAGAAGCTCAGTGTTCAGCAGGGTTAAAAGTCTGTGCTTGTGCTAAAAGGTGACATTTGAAATGCAGCAGATATACCATTATTTTTAGCTTTGCACATTAATAAAAACTCCCAGTGACACAAAATACAATAATGCTGAGCTTTGCTAGGCAAAACCTGATCTAAATCAACACAACAGGGGTTCATACAACTTAGTCTGCAGTTCCATGAATTCAGGGTAAATACTCCTATGGCTCAATCTAGTTCAAAGACTTTTTTTGTCTAAAAACTTAGAGACACTGCAGTCACTGACTTGATGCAAACATCAGCTGATTATCTGGCTGACATCCCCTTTCTGACAGGCAGCTTCTGTTTCTTTTTTAGCTGTATAAGCCTTTCCAAACCATTGATCATTCCATCTCTCATCAGCACAACTATTTTCTACTATCTCTCTTTGAATTTTAAATACTGGAATAGAAACTATTCTTTTGATAACTTCCTTAATACTTTCCTATTCCAAAATAAGCCTCTTCAATATCCTTTAATATTTCCCTTCTTTTCCTTATTTTGAACTCACATGTCATTAATTCATCAGATGCCTCTCTTTGTTTATTGATATCTCTGCATTCTGCCTAAGCCTTCTCACTGTTACAGACACATTTAACACTAACTTGTTATTTTCCAGTTAAATACCTGTTTTATATATTCTCTTATATTACTCTACTCCATTTATGGACCATTATGACATTTATGGTCACTAAATACATAACAGTTTTAAAATTAAATAGAAAATATAGAAGTGATGCAACTACGGAGAATTTCAAATCATGACTTCATACTCAAAAATACTAGAACCAGCTTTCAGAGGGAATTCACTTTAATTTAGTTTGTTTCACCAACAGGCTATCCAAAACAAAACTCTTAAGTGGATTAAAAAGCACTAGCTAAACTTTCAATTGCATGATTTAGCTTAAATTGCTTGAAAGGACATAAAATTACACCATATAAAACATACAATTGAAAAAAAATACTGTCACTATTCTAAGGAAAAGGCTATTTTTGTTTAGCCATGGAAAAATACTCTGAGTTGGAGTGCACAGGGACCCAGTGTATATCCTGAGTACACATCATTCAGTCTCTTTCACAATGGCTCTTCCTCAGCAGAAATGCACATACCAAGATCATGCCCAGCCTACTGAAACATCAGCAAAGTCCCTGGCCTGATGTGGGCTCCCTGCACTGTGACCTTTCCATGATGGGTCAAGCCTTTCCATAAGCATGCAAGGTGCAGGCACTGGGGAGCATCTGGGATTTGCCAAGCAAATTGCAGACACGCTGTTACTCCTGCCCATGTGCTCAGGAAATAACAGGGCACGACAGGATCAACCAAAATGCTACCATATGTACTGAAATGCCAGGCAAATTACTCCTGAACACAACGTCTACCCTGAAAAACACAAATGGCATATTGAGCAAAAGGCTGCCCCTGCAGACCTCCATGTCAAAGTCAGTCTGGTTTTGTTTCTGTATTTTTACAACTGCTCCTTCTGAACACTGCTCCAAGGCCTCACCACGTTCTTGTTTAAAACATTTTTCTAATTAATAGTCTTCATCTATTCCTTCCCATTACACCTATTAGTGGTAATGAACTTTCAGAGAGCAGTAAGATGACTTTCAAAGTCTTCATTTGACTTCTCTGAACAACCAAACTCTTTTATTCCTCCCTATTCCCCATAATCAATCATTTTCATAGCCCTCCTTTGTACCTGCTCCACTTGAATTTCACCTCTAGCAGGACTTGAGCTGCATTTAAAAACCATCTCTGGAAATTCCTGAGCCAATAACTTTCAAGAGTCCATTTGCCTTTTTTTTTTCCAGCCTGACACTAGTGGCTGGTGGTGGTGGTTCATGGTATGGCTTAGCAGAACACACCAGTACATACTGGTCAGTCGTTTCCAGACTGGTGGAAATCTCTGGGAATGGTGGCTCACACTCCATAAACTGTTCTTGTTATCTGTCCCCAGCCACTG
The DNA here is from genome assembly GCA_013397055.1 of Pachycephala philippinensis. Classification (NCBI taxonomy): domain Eukaryota; kingdom Metazoa; phylum Chordata; class Aves; order Passeriformes; genus Pachycephala; species Pachycephala philippinensis. The sequence goes on from VWZT01011964.1 coordinate 1,133,679, forward strand.
CAATACAGTTATGTTGACTGAGTATTTTTAGGACAAGGTGGTCATATATTAAAACAGCTTGCCCAGAGGAGCTGCAGATCTCCCTCCTTGGAGGTATTCAAGATTTGAGTGGACACAGCTCTGACACAGAAACCTGATCTAATCAGAGCTGCTTTGAACAAGGTGTTGTACTAGATGACCTCCTGGAGGTCTCCTTCAACTTAAGTTATTCTAGAGTCCTTTTTTAACTCTAGTGACTTGATCAGCCAGTTTCTTAAGACTGTTCAGCTGTTATTATACATAAGGTACTACTCTTTTCACCTATTTTGCAAGATTTAAGCCACTGCAGCAATTTAATTTTATCCTCATTTTTCCTAACTGCAACAATAAAGCTGTGTTTTTCATTTGTTGTAGGCTTTTTGTCCACTTCTTAAGGTCTGTTTTGAAAGTGGTTATTTGTCCAAGTAGATATGGAGTCTTTCTTTACATTTTTTCCCAAGAAAGGCCAGAATAATTCTTGAGCTCATCGCTGTAGCTATCAATATGAACGAGACTCCTTAAAGCTGATGATTTCAAAGATAAAACAAATTACAGACCTACTTTTGTCCATTCAATCAATAAATTTAAGTAGCATTACAGGGAGTCTCTTCACAGACATCATTTTGGCATGCCTAAGTCTAGCCCAACAGAGCGCAATTCCCTGCTAGCACAGGGGCTATTAAGTAAAGAAATCTCTTACATATCCTGAAATAACTGGGTTCAACCATCATTCTCCAATATATATTTAACAAGTAATACAGCATGGCTGTTGTGCATCTTATTGTGTGGCTGTGAGTCAGAGTCATATTCAAGGAATATAAAAATCACAATTCATTTTGCAGTATGTATGATGCAATGTATGAACACAGGTGTTCGCTGAGCAATAATGAATGATGAGACTAAAAGCCAGACATCTGCACAGAGTAACGTGAATAACTCCTGTTTGCTCCTCAAGAAGCACAGAGGATATGCACCTTCAAGCTGCAAATGCTTAACTGTATCAGCTGTCAGGTGCATGCCTCCCCTCAACAATCTGCAGGATAGAGTCTTGAATTATTTCTGCTCAATTAATCACATTTTAGCCAGCATGGAGCTCTGTAGTCCACTGAGAGCATAATACCATTAACACCCACACATACCTTTCACCTTAACCTTTCAGGCCAGGAAGCTAACCATTCCTGGAGGCAAAAGAGCCTGGTCTTGCTATGGAGTCAATAAACCCTCTGGTTTCACAGGACATGGCCAGTTTGAATACAAAAGTAATTCCCTGCTCACAGGTGGGTGTCATACAGAGATACCACCAATAAAGATTACTTCAGCTTGGAGTCAGTGCTGTGGGAGTTAGCACCAGCTGGTAGAGGCTGGTATCTTCTCTTTTCAGCTCTCTCCAAGTACACTTTCAACAACTGGGAGAGCCAGCCCTCATATTATGATTTCTGCTGTAATCTTAAACTATCTGGAGCCCTTCAGTACTTCACTTGACTTCATTCTAGTCTGCTAATTCACTTGCTCCAGCTCTTGCAAGTCCTGAGAGCACACACTTCTTAATATCTGAAAAAGAGCTCTTTGAAATCATGCTGTCAAAATAGATGCACATACTTCTGGCTTGAAGCAAAAGGGTAACTAACATTCTAAAATTAATTAAAAAAAAAAAAAAATAGTACAAGGCAGGCAGTGCTTCCCTGCTGACAAATGTGTAAGACAATGTAGCAGACATGCACTTTTGAAATGCAGGTGGGCTTTTATTCCTGGCAGTGCAATGAGAGAGGTAATTCCAGATGTGGGGAAAACAACACCCCTCAAAAAGGGATTTGCAATGATACAGCACAGAGGAAGCCTGGAGCAAACTGGCACCATCTAGAAAGCTGGAAGAGAGCCAAACAAATTATGGCCCAGGCTCTTTGGAGCCCTGTTCCCCCCTTCAGTGGGAACTGCACAGGAAAAGGATGATTGTGAGAGGGTAGATGACGGGTATAGCCTTCACTGCGCATGGAAAGGGGTGTAAATTACAATCCCTTGTGCATACTGAGGCAAAGCAAGGTTCACAATGCCTTATTATATTAAGCCACGTTATGAAAATGACTGTTTACATTGGTTCATTGATGTTTGTGCAGGGCTGTGAACATGCAAAGTGGTAAGTATCAGCACAGGCATCAGCATGGTATCTCAACTTTGACACGTCTGTGAGTGTTGTAACAAAAGAAAACACACTTTACTCAGAACAATTATTGCCCATGAAACATGGTGTTTAGCATATTGTCTCTCTACATCTTTCTGACCACACAAAGTCAGAAAAGGGTATCATTAGTGTGTATTGTTAGCCTGAGTAATTTATTCTTCCAAAAGACAATGTGTGAAATCATCAATAAATTAACAAATTCAACCCACTAAACTCACACATTTGGCACTGCAAGGCTGTGTAAGTTCTGTGTTGTTAAAACACCTTTAGTCAGATTTAGCACAGTGCCTTATGTTGTACTGTCTGGTGAAAGGGAGGTTATTTCTCAGCTTTCCATTTTTTCTTTATTTTTTAATTATTTTGTAACTCTAGCAGACCTCAAATCAACACGAGGTTTTAGGATTAAGTGCTGAGATCTATTGCCTGAGTTGAGTACCCCAGCATCTCAGAAAGTCAGTTTTGTTAGGATGCCAGCAGTAAACACTATTAACAGAAGAATATCTGTCCTCTCTGCTGGGTAAAAGAGTGAAAGCAAGGGGGACTGCAAATTAACCTCTCCCCCAAACTCTGTGCCCTTGCAGGGCAGGCCCTTTCCTCCCGACAGGCTTTCAGCTGAGCAATTCCTGCTCATTTCCTGGATCAAAGCCAATTCTGCACGGCCTTTCTTGGTGCCCTTTCCTACATCTCTCTGCCATCCCCAAAGGTTGTCTGTGTCTCTCTGCCTCTCCTGGCTGCAGAGGCAGAACTCACCATGGGAACCTGCCAGCTCTGCTCCATAAGCCTCTCCTCCACAGGCTTCCCAGTGGCAATCAGGGGAAGGGCAGCCCTGTGCCCCAAAGGCAGCTGCTGCAAGGGGTCACAGGGGGCAGGGCAGGCTTCCCCTCCCCTCAGCTACAGCCTGCTACAGGAGCATGTGGCAGGAAGGGAACTGTTAAACTTCAAGCAGGTTAATAATGAAAAACCCTCAAAGACTGGGGTTGAGGCCAATCTCACTTAATACTAGTATTAACGACTGGCACAAACATATGAAAACGAACAAACAAATTCCCTGAGACCTAAATGTCTGGAGGGAGGATTGGGGGGTCACATAGCAGGGGCTGGATTATCTGGAAAGGTAATAGACATGGGATGAAATTTAATAGGAGTGTGCAAGGTCAGAAGCTTTGGGACTAATAACAAGACTTTCTGCTATAAACTGTGAGGTTATCAGATAGAGGAGCTATGCAGGGAGAAGAATATTTGTAGAATATGGGATGTCTGCAAATCATCAGCCATGAAAAGAGTAAACATATCAGGTGATCTATACTCAGAAGAGTGAAGGAAGACTAATTTTCATGGTAAAGGCTCCCGTGAGAGCTCCTCCTTTGAAATACTATGGACAATGCCAACCATGTTGGGAAGAGTCCTTCCAACCAGAACAGCTCCAGAAGTAAGCTTCAAAACCAGCAAGATAATGTTCTGATGCAACAGGACTAAACAACCTCACTTTTTACTCTAGGAAGACCAGGACAGGAAGGATAGTGTTCCTGTCTGGTCATTTACCAGGCAAATTAAACAGTCCAAAAGGGACATTAAAAGACACACTGGTATAGGTTTTAGAAGAAAATAAGAAAAAATTAGTCTAGCAGAAGATTTTTGGAAGTGCCTCCATATCAAAGTCCCATCATCTTAGATGGGGTTGGAAAAGTTCATAGAAAAGTAAAGGTCAGAGGAACAAATGATGAAACAGGACCTGATTTACAGTCAAAAAACTACTTCCTATATGCTACATATTGGCACCAGATTGTTTTCCAAAACTTTCCTCTGTCTTTCTCTGCAGCAAACTTCCACACAAATTACTTGTTTTTAGCACTGCTGAACAGCAGTGGCAAGGTTTCTCCCTCCATTTCTTGCAAAAGTGTCAATAGCTTTTTTACTTTTCACACTAATGCTGTAATGCTGCATCTCCTGAAGGTACACCTGACAGCTTGTACCTGCTGTACCCCACTAAACCTCTTTGCAACACAGGAAAGTAAAATGTGCCCATTCTGCCTTGCTCCAGCTGCCTCCCCTCAGCTGATTGTTACTATTTTTGTGATTTCTGAAAGATCATGGTGCATTCCTTCAAACCTTTGCTGTCACACTTCCCTAGCCTACTATGAGCCACCTGTAAGAAATACATCATCTGCACTGCTTCCTCCACCCAAATGCCATTCCAGATCCATCTCCTCCCATTAGACAAGACCACTTGCTGTAGAGCAGCCCTGTCCTCAGCCTTGAACCACACTAACTACCCATTGGTTATCCTCAGAGAGAAAAAACATGCAAAATACAAATCAGGCTGCCGGAAAGACTAAACCCTGTGAAAGACAAAATTTGCAACAAGGAGGCCTGAAAATTTGTATAAATAAGACAACAGCAAGTATTTTGAGGAATGAGTTTAAGGAAGTAAAGAAAAAGTGGAATAGAAGAGTTTTCATGATCTCAAATTCTAAAAGCACCAGGGACACACACGGCTCCTCAGAGCTCTCCCTGTGCCTGAGACTGATTTCAGGAAGCCAGAAACATCTCACCAATGGTGCTAAGGAAAGTGGAAGTGTATTCTGTGTTTTCCTTGACTAGACCCACGCACTACAGAAACAGCTGCTGGAGAAGGACAGCCAACAGCTCAGTGCTCCAGCTTGGATGGTTCGCAGAAAGAGCAGAAAAGAAATTAAATTGAATGGGCAGAAAATGAAGGCCTTCCCTCAGAGGGATGTGTCCAGAATCCCCTGATAATAAACAGCAAAGACATTTCTTGAGAGAGCTGTTTGCTGTTGAAAATATTAATTTAATCACATTGGGTTTGGTAAACACTTAACAGAAAAAACAAGAACATTCTTGTCAATTTGAACAATACCGAACTTGAAATATTTCTATGCCCCTGACCCAGAATGTTACAGAATGCTGATTTTTCCAAGTAGAATGACAGAAAATTCAAAATTGTTCATCTCTCCTGGGGAATGGAAATTCCAGTTTCCAGTCAGCTTTCTCAGGTGTCACTGACAAAATTAGGCTTTGGATTGTCCCCATGCTTTAAGTTTGCTTTAAGTGGGCTCACAATATTTCTGCCTTTCACTGGGGCAAAAAAACTGCGTTTATTACTTAACTAATAGCAGCATTGACCTCTTCTGCTGCACCTTTCCAGGCCAGCTTTATTTTGTAGGCTGGAGACAAATGGTTAGTTAGGTGCCAACTGCTAAGCCATGAATGTAAATAAACAAAAAGACATTTACAGACCACAACCCAGAAGTATGATCAGTTCCTCCTGACACTAGATCTATTACCTGGACTTCACTTTTCCAACAGCCTCAAACTCAAGCCCAGTGCTCAAAGCTGCATCAGTTTGTAAGTAAAACAGGCAAAAGCTTGATTTCTCTGGCTCCTTCTCTTAAAGAGCAAAGGTCTTTTTCACCTGCTCTAGAAGAACCACTTAAAAATTCCAAAGGCCTTAAAAATTTCAATATAAATGAGCTCCAAAAAAGTTAAAGAGAAACAATTTTCTCACTTCTTTGAGGTTTCCATGTTAGAATCAGTCTTTTACAATGACTGCACATTACAAAACTGAAATTGTTGCCAACGTGAACACTACACTTAGATCACAATATGAATTAATGAGCTTGCTTTTCACCTTTATCTCCGCCTTCTTCAATGCTTTCCTCCCCCTCCCAAATAAATGAGCCGTGTTCCTAATAAAGTGCTTGAAAGGAAGGCTGGGAAATTTAATAATAAAAAGCTCTCTGAAATTAAGTTTCTGGCACTGCTTTAAAAAAAAGAAAATGTTATTACTTGGTCCTTTGCTTTTCCCCAAAGCAAATTTCAGTCCTTTGAGGACTGCACAAATATAAAGCAGATAATTTACAAACCTTTTTTTCGGCAATTTGCCTGGTCCAAATAATCAACTATAATAGGAATTGCCAACTGAGTACTTAAAGATTCTTGTATAGGAAGAGAAACTGCACATTGTCGAAAAAGAAAGTCTCTGTCTAAACTATCAAATACTAGACTTTCAATGGGGCACAAATTGTTGAGCATGTTAATGTTCATAGGAAATATAAGGGAGCATTAGGAAGTGAAAACCCAATGCTAATTGCTGGAGTTCTTATCACATAATAAGTTTCCTAATCTCAGTTCTTTTGCGCTTGCTGCACAGAAGATGACAAAGAGGAAAATACCAAGTTTTCCTTAAATTATTCAAGTCCAGAACCACAAATGAGAAAATATTTGATGAAGCAAACCCAGACTTTTTCTCTGCTCATGTCTTATCAAAAGTCGTTATCAAAATACTCTTGACAATTTAGGAAACTAAAAAATGTCAACTAAATTGGTAAAAATTTAATCAGGAAAACAAATGTAAGGCTAACTCTCTAATTTTGCGACAGCTACAATGTTTTCAGGCTCTTTCTTACATAGCTGTCAAAGAACAGTGTACGAAAATCAAGCTCCACTGAATTTTCTAGGAGTTTTCCTGTTGCATTGGGTCAGGACTGTGCCATAATGCAATACATAATTCTGTAGAACCATTTAGCAAAGGACCTACAGGCTCAAGTAAGAGGATTTGATATTGACATACATAAAGTGGTCACCTTCCTTGTGAAATAAAAAAGGGCCAAGAAATTGGATTTGGAGTTTCAGGCTGAAAACCTGTTAGGTCCTGTGCAAGTTTAAGTTTAGTCAGATTAAAATTTTGAAACCTATGCAAATGACACCTTGACATTTACAGGCAGGGAGCTCATCAAACTATTAATTTTTGACTGAGAAAAGTTGAGAAGAGGCATACATGTATCAGAAGCCGACAGCTGGCTCTGACATCCATTTTGCAATTAGTATGTTGTCTATCCAACAACAGCAAAGCATTCGGATGGATCAAAGGTACAAATTCGGTGCCATTTTTCACATGCTCAGAAAATTCTACTGGAAATTTTTTTAAAGTGGCCAGAATTTTCAAAAGACTACAGATAAATCCTAAAGAGCTTCTTCCAAATTTAGAAGAAATGATGGATGAACAGTTATTTTTCAATCATTACTTTAAATAAAATCAAAGGTTGAGACTATATGAGTGAAAATTTGACCCTATGAAATATAAAGAGAAGTTATGTATGCCTGAATTTAAGATTTAAATTCAAGCACCACTTCAGCCTTACCTACCAGATCACTTATTTGATGTAAATCATTAATGCAAAACAATACCTGGTTTATTCTTTTACCTTAACTCTAAAACTTCTAATCACTTTCTACACACAAAGTTTAGCAATGAAATATGTGTAACTAGTGTTACTGAAACATTCCACAGACTCTTGATTCTATCTTGCTTTATCTCTCACATACAGATTTGTGAAAAATATACATAAAAGATTTTATCCGTGGAACTGTCTCCAAGAGTAATATTAAAAGAAGAAACCTATGAAGGCTTACAGAAACCTCTTTTCTCCCACAGGAAATGTCAAGATCTTCTGAATAACTACCAAGAATAAGATTTTTGCATATAGATTTCTGATTCGGCTACAAATAAGTTGCTATGACGTGGCTGGACAACTCCCTGTGCTTTGAGAACTAGAGGAGGCTAAGAAACAAAACCTCATTGCCACATTAAGCATGTTAAGTGTAGAAGGGTTAAAAAGCATCATCTTCTCCCTTACAAGAGCAACATGGAAAGGTGTTTCCATGTCACCACTGCTGGCATATTTAAGGCTGTGGTGGGGCTGGAGGGATCCAAGCCTCCATTGCTCCCATAAATGCCTCTTGCAGCAAGATCTGTTAGCACAGCTCTTGGCTGTCTTCTGTCTTGCAAACAGTGCCGAGCATTTCCAAAATCTTGTGTCTTTTAAACAGCACAGAAGACACAGTCTTCTCTGGTTTAGCTTCATTAAAGCATGTCCCCCTGATAAAAGGTCAGGTTATGCCTTTAAAAGGTTGAATTATGCCACATAATCAAATTAGGTTTTGCTGTGGATAGGCACAACTAAAGGTGCTCGATTTTTTCCATATGAATAGGAATTGTATATTTATACCAAGAGCAAAAAGAGCTCAGTGAAAACTGACAAAGTGTGTATAATCCTTGGATAAATTAGAAAAGCCAGAATCCATAAGCAACTCTAAGAAGGATTCCCAAGTGGAGAATCTCATCCTGAATGATGCTACTTTTCAGAGGTGAAAAGGGAGCAGAGGGAGATCATCCCTCTACATCTTCTTTATGCCTGGTGTAAAATAGAGTGGGCTTTTCTGAAAAAGAACCAACAAAACAAATTAAACCATGTAGCTTATGGATTCACTATAGAGCTGAGCTGACTGTGCTGGGAGGAGAGATGCTCTGCTCCTGAAAAGGAATCATTCATGGCTTCTAGCACCAAGGCGAACAGAGTTTTTATGCACCCTTCCAGAGAAACAATTAACAGGGACCTTCAGCTTTACTCAGCTGAAAATGTCAGAAAATGGACTTCTCTAGTTTTAGAGTGAATTCAGAAGCAAGTAACCAAATAAAAATACATCATACAGTAGATTCCACATTTCTGGAGCCTGCTTCTGATATTCTTCATAGGACTGACAAGAAGGGTTTGGCTGAGAAGAGCCAGATGTGTCCTTTCACTAACAACAGGCTGCATTTCACTTGAGAAGACACGCCACTCTACCCCACATCACCTGCTTTGACACCAATGCAGAAGTCTGGGAGAAGTGGTACTTGCTCTTACAGCACCATTTGAAGGATCCTGGACAGACGTCAAACAAGCACACGCACTGAGGGCATGGAAAAGCCACCAGGATACGGCTTGGGCACCGATGTCCCTGAAGGGGGTTGCACCACACAGTGGGCTGTACATCCCAGTGCCAGGGAGGACAGCAGCTTCCTGGATCTCTGTGTGTCTCAGTGCCACTGCACGGGGGTGGCTCACCACAGCTCAGCACCCCTCCAACTACTGCACCATTCCTTCCACTGTCACTGTCCTACAGGATTACTTTTAAATTGCAGACCTCAGACTAACCTGGGAAGTTAAATCCTCTGGAGAGTGAGTGCAAATAGGATTACCTGTAACTCCCACCTCTCACCCAGTTGCACCACCGTGGCTCCTCTGACCTCTGCAGTGGAACAGAAATCCCACAGCAGAACAGCAAAGGATTTTGGGGGGTTTACTTTTTCCTCCCAGGAAAAAGAAAGTCAGAGGTAAGACTCTTAATATTGTTAATATTTTTATTTTGACTGTACACTTCCCCCTCTCTTCTGGCTTGTGACATTTCACTGCTGCTGCTGACAGGTCTGCCACACTTCCCCACAGAGGGGACAGCACGTGTGAGCCAGTCTGGCAAAGACTACTCTCCCCTTGGACACTCATATCCCTCACTCAGCTCAGTAGGGCTTTCCTCTCCAGCACCAGTTTTCATTCTCATCCCTATCCTGCAGCAGGAGCAGTGCAGTGCACTCCCATAATCTATGGTGCAATAAAAGTAAGTGCTGGTCATGCTGTTGCAAAGTCCCCAGGCAGCTCTGCCTGGGAGCTTTCATACTACACTGACTGATTGGAGTTTTCATTGCCTTCCTGGCCCCTTGGACACCAGCACCTCAGAGGATTATACTTCTGCTCATTCAAGCAATAATACTGGGTTTCTGGGTAAGCAGAAATGTAATACTTCAGGGTGAAAGAGAAGATTTTTAAACAGAAAGTTACTTCACTTGACTGAAATGGATGGGATAGCCTTATGTCAATTCCTGTACTTTTATCTACAGGGAATATCACCTCCTACAGTCCTTTGAGAGAGACCTACAGCAATCAACAAGGAACAGCTGAAATTAAACACTCCTAATGCCTCTTTGGTTCTGCATTTCAGCCTTCAGAAAACTTTGGGCTGGCCAGTTCAAGAAACAGACCTGAATCCAAAATCCAAGCTCGGAGTAAAGATGCAAAAAACCTCTGGGGTCCTTGGAGTTTAGTGTTCAAGACATCCTAAAACATTCCAGTTGTGGTCCCGTTGCTGACGGACACACAAGCCTCAGAAAATGCGATCTCTTCATTCAATGCAGTCCTACAGCAACTGGAGATTTTCTCATCTTCATTTCAGTCAGTATTTCTTTTAAATCTTTTTACCCGCATATAAAGTGGGGCTAATGTTTCAGAACTGCTTCAGTCTTGTACAATAACCAGCACTAACTACTGCTGTCTGTAGAGTTGGCTTATTGTTACCCTGAATCCCCTGATAATTTTCATATTACTCTATATGGCTATATATTTGCCTTTATGTATCTCCTCAGTTCCTATTGTAGATGTAGGAACTTTCCTAGACTTTCCTGTAAATGATCCTTGCAGACAAAATGAAACAAAACAACAACAAAACAACAACAAAAAAAGAAGAAAAAGTAGCAGTGAAATATTTTCTGTTAATACAAACAGCTTAGGCAATAGGTTGAATTCATTCCTCCCAGAGGATGGGAGATTCCCCTCTGATTAGATTTCAGTGGAATAGGAAGCAGACAATTAGATGACGAGACAACATCTCCCTCTCTGGAAAGACTGTTTGAAGTGCTTCAAATATTTTTTTTAACATAATTCAATAATAAACGGGTTTGGTTTTCAGTTTTTAAAACAATCTACGTAACTTTAAATGCAAGTGAATTTCATTCGTTCCAGTGCTTAGAAAACATTTCATTGTCTTAATACATTCCATCAAACGGTGATAAGCAAAATTTCCCTTTTATTAGTGTTGATTTATATTTACACATATTTATCTCAAACTCCTCCCTCCCTTCCAATAAGCAATTTTTTTTATGTGAACATCTTCTATATTACAGAGATCTACACATAACTTTTTTTTGCAAAACATAAATAAGAACAATAACCTTGTTTTTGTAAAGATCACTACAAATATCTTGAATCTGTTGAAAACTGAAGCTAAAGCCATAACGTGTATTCCTCTTAAGTTCTATATAAGCTGTGAAAACTTTGATTCTTTAGTTCAGCTGGCTTAACAAAAACCCCACTAAAACAAACAAACAAAAAAATCACTTTTTAAAAATTATTAATTCTCTTCTGTGCATATAACCCAAGATGGCATTTTTGTCAGACAGAGGCAGCTGGCAGCAAAGTTGCCTGTCTCTGTTTTGCAGGTATTTGTAGTTGCCAGCTATTTGGAAGAGTCCCCAGTCTTGTCTCACAGCAAGTCAGGTTGTGTACCCAGCTGGCATCAAGCCACAGCCATTATGGCAAACTGCAAAAAGCTTTGAAGAAGGAACAGATTTTCACAGAAAGACAAAAAAAAAAAAGTAACTGGACTGTGAAGTGCAAGACAAAAATTTTAAGGTATTCAGAATGAAAACCTCTGCAAGAAGATCTTTTTGTACCTCTGGATTTCAGAATATCATGTAGTTTGGGATCATGTGTCCTTTCAGTGGAAGTGTTACCAGCATGCAGCTGGGAAAGCTGTCTAAACCAATCCTCCTGATCACATTAAGAGAATTTATAGCATGTCATTGAGCTCTTACCTGATTCTAGACAGATGACATTTTAATAGTAACTTCTTTAGGATACTCAAAACTTCACAGGACCCTAAACAAGCGAAAGTAGTTTTGAAGTGATGCACTTTTGTGGGAACAGCTACAACAAATCTTACACTCTGATGAACTCCTGAAGAGCTTTTAATGTGCTAGCACACAGTAAGGAGAAATTAAGGAGAAATTAATACAGACATATTGCTTAATCAGCCTATTTGACAACAGCTGGGGTGATGACGTGGTCAGTTCTGCACCCTGGAGAGCACACCCAGCAGTGACGTGCTCCTCAAAGGGAGCCCCAGCACCAACCTGCCACCAAGGGAGGGACTCAGGCACACCAGGCAGCACCTGCTTTGCCACCACAGAGCCAAACCACCAAGACTCCTCACAGGGACTGCAGAGAAATTTATAGTGGGTGTTCAGCACCAGCTGTGTCAATGGGTGCACAAACATTCAGAAAGAACGGGGAAAGAAACCCCGTAATACAGCATCATGGATGTAACGACTACTTATTGTGGCAAAGCCACAAACAATTCGAGCAAGCCTTCACCAAAATGTTATTATCAAAGCAGGGGCAGAAATTACAGGGGCAGGAAGCCCCTGAAGGAACAGCAGCCATCTAGAAATCACAGGAAACAGAAGGCAGAAAGCCATGAGAATCACAGTGCTGAAGGATAATGAGTACTCAAAGTGAAAAACAAAACAAATTCCTGTCCTCATACTTAGCCATATTTTGAGCCGCAGGTGCTGATGCTCACTTACAACACAGGGGAAGATTATTTTTAAAGAAGAAACTTCCAAAACTATCCAACTGTTCCTAGAAATTTTCGCTATTTTGCAACAAGTTAGTCAGAATTACAGATCAGCTTTGCCATTCATACCCTGGATTGTTGTTTTCATGGGCTGTCAAACTGTCTGTTCCTGTACCTTTACTTACTGATTCACTTGTCACTTGTCTTAAAAGAAAAGAGCTTAAAAACCTTGATTTTAACCTTAATAGGAAGAGTAAAAGGAAACATAGAACAACGCATTATGAAAATGCCTTATAAAGCATCTGTTACAAACCTTCAGTTTATTGCTTAAGGAGTGGAAGCAGGTGTCCCATTCCCCGAAGCTGGTGAAAAATCTCTTCTATGCTGCAAAGCACATCAGCAGTGTTAAACTCTGAACATGAGCATGGTTCATCAGTTATTTAGTCAATCTAAAAGCCTCAGACTAGAGTGTAGTCTAAGAATGAGAGTGCAGATCAGAAGCATGACAAAGACCTTATCACTCACTTGAGAAAATTATTTGAACTGCAAGAATCTGAAAGATAGATCATGATTTTGGTGCCTAATAATTGCTGTAATGTTAAAATGTTAGCAGTGTTTGTTAGCTGGTTTTGGTTGAGTTCCACTTGTCTTTTTTACTGATCCTTTCTCTTCTGCCATAAGATCAGGGTGAGATTAGGTCATAACTTCTATGGGGCACTGCTCTGTTCCCACTTTGGGGATGTTGCAGAGTGAATATTTTGGGATTCTGAAAGAATCAGCTATAACTCAGAGTGGCAGAATTACTGTGGGAGTCCACTTCAGTTTGCTCTTTGTAGGTATTTCACTCCCACCCCATCAGCTTTCATCTGCAGATATTAGCTTTTTTGCTGCAGGTAGTAATAGTCAATTTCAACTCCTCTGACCTTCTTTTCAGTTAGCACAATTTCAGTGCAATTCTTTAAATCCTCCCTATGTTGATGGCCATTTTGGAGTCCATGGGGCAGGGAGAATGTCTTCTAACCAGGCAGACCTATTCCATAAATCTCCCTTTGCCCACCAGTCTGAAACACCCACCTGGCCTTTCCCTTCTTTCCCATCTTCTCCCCTTTCACACACCAAAAGGTCCAAACTGTGCTATGAGAACTAATTTTGATAACTGAACTTCTAAGCCATTTGTAAACTAAAGCCAGACTGTCCAGTGTGCCCCACAGAACTTTTTTGCGGTCATTTCTTCTGCTCCCTCATCCAAGCTACAGACAGGATTCTAAAACAGATCGTAGGTATTTTATTTTACATCAACTACTATTGATGTTTAAATTGCACATCATGTTCTCTCTACCACAGGCAATGTTTTAGCTGCTCTAGTTGTTTCCTGGTCTTGCTTTTTCAGAACTTAATGCCCCTGTGGTACTTCACAAGTGACTCTGCAGTTTCAGATGAGTTTTACACATGCATCCTGCAAAGGCAATGGCAGGCAGTGCCCGCAGGGTGCCCAAAACAGAACTACATTGCAACACTCCCACACAGCAAGGGAAAAAGGGCAGGTGCATCTCTAATTTCCAATCTGAAAATGAAGCATGCTGTTTAATTTTGTGCTATTACATCATTTTCACTACACCATGCATCTTTAAACTTTATGGGATCCTAACAACATTCTGGCTTCAGAATCTTAAAGGATTGCTAAACACTGCTGGGTACTACCTTGCCTAGATTGAAGAGAGCACCATTTTTCAAGTTTTCTAACTGATCACACTCAGGAAAGATATAATCATAGTTACCAAAAGATTTTAAATGACACAAAATTAGTAATTTCTTAGTCCAGACTGCTTGACATTTACAAAATTGGCCTGATTTAAAAGGAGGGAAAAAATTACCTTGAGGGTATCTAAGCTCACAGAGTTATTAGCCTGAGGCTCACTGAAGAATGGTAACACATTCATTAACTCCTAACATGGCAAAATAGTTAAGGAGAAGAATACAGTCTCAAAATCCTCTGCACCCCATTTCTATTTAAACTACTAATTGTTTATTAGCTGCCTATCTGCCCAGTCTGCAACACTCTGCCTGCTTCAAAACCCAAAAGGGGACTGGGGCAATACAGCTTCACCTTAGCAGACAGCATTTGGTAGGACTGGCCCATTGCAGGACTTCTCTGCTGTTGTACGTCTGTGTCTGCACTTGTCATGCCAGAGCAGGATCTAATTGCCTGCTTCACAAAAGGTTCTGGAGAAGCAGCAGATGCAGTAACACCATGCTTAAGCAATTTTTAATAATCCAATTTTTGCCATTTTCTGTGAAAAGGAAGTGAAGAAAGCTATTTTTCTATCAGTAACAAAGCCAAGATTCCTGGTGTTTTGGCTACTGATTCTTATCAGTTCACTTGGACATTTTCAAGCTGTCCTCTGAATCATAAATGTCAAAAATTTACATCAAGCAAGAAGCATAAATAGAGTTTGCTGAACTTGGCTATCAGTGGGCAGGAGATGACTCTTAGCTCTGTATTTTATTACTACTGTGCCCAAATCAGCCACACACATTTCTACCACAGCTCTTAAGCATGTCCCACGTGGCTCACCCAAGGCACAGGTCCAGGAAACTGGGCACTAAATATCTGAGAGCTCTCAATAAACACCCAAGTGGCAAAAATGACACTTTATTGCAGCTGACTGACACTTGTAGGCCCAGAGACAGAGCAAAACTGATGAAAACACCAGAGTGGTGAACAGGGCACAAAGAAAACATTTTATTTGGCCAGTCTCTGTGGAAGGGCAAAAAAATAAACGGATAAATGAAAAGATCTCCACTTGATGACAAGTTACCCCTTGGCCCTGAACCAGTCCAAAAGCCAGACTAGCTTTACTGCATAATCACAGAAATCATCAGACAGATTGGATAAGTTTGTTTACTGTTTTGGCAAAGTGCTTAAAATGGTATCAGATCATGTTTTCTTCCTGCTATTCATAAAGCTCTGCCTGTCTCAGAAATGAAATAAGCAAATAAGATAATGATCCTCAGAGAGATTTCACAGAACTGAAATGACAGTACCCTCTCCCTCATCAAAATACAAGATTTCAGCTGCTGTAATAAAATATTCACTATGATATTGGTGAACCCATGACATTTCCTGGGTTATATTCACTAGAAACAATGCCCTAAAATCCATTTAAATATAGTGGTAAAGCAAGAATCAAGTGTGGAAATTTTTATATAAAATGGAATAAAATGATAAAATCTTGCAGCAAATCTGCTTGCTGCCTGTACACAGTCAGATCTGCTGGTTGAAGAAAAAACCAAACTTTTTCCTTCTATCAGCAAAGCTGAACCAGCTGTCTTACCACATGGATGAAGTTTTTCTGCCACTTTTCATAACAATTTTTTAACTAAGTGCTGGCTGAGTCCACTTGCTTGACCTGAGGTCGCACCAGAAGAGCCGTTCTGCTTGCCATGAGCTGGCAGGGTGGGAGAGACATGGCACAGGGATACCCACATCCAATGGCCACCACCTCCCCTTCCCTGTTGGACACACACCTGGCTCCACTTGCTGTGCATGTTGCAGGAGTTATGTGCTTTAAGCTGGGCTGGAGTTCAGCAGTCATGTGTGCCAAATTTTGTTCTGGATAAGTCATAAATCAACTCTAGCAAGCACGGATATCAAAACTTTGTTGAAATTTTGGCTAGTCCTCAAAGAAACAAGCAGCTTAGAATGCCATGAGTTCCTACGTGTGACTGATACATATTTTAAAGCAGTTCTACATTGCAAAAATTCCTTAGAGAGTCCTTTGTTCTAAGGTATTCAAAATATTAGCTTAATAGAAAACCTAAAAAAGCAGAAGGCTATCTGCTAGTTTAAATAATTCCTAAAAATTACAAGACTGTATTAGGTATGCTGGCCACAAAATTAATGGATGCACCGTAGTACTTATACTCTAAATTTAAAAATTCCTTAATTACCCACAGATTTTCAGTACATTGAACAGTATGTGTTAGAAAGAGAAACTGAGTTCAGACTAAGCTTTCTATCATAGCCTTTGCTTAAAAAAAATAAATGAAAAAAGCAATTAAGTAAAGAGATTGACAGTGAAATATAACATACTGCAATTGTTATCTTATAATCAGACATTACCTGATAGGAACATACTCATTTAAGAGAGCAACACTTTTTCAGCTGCCAAGAATATGCACATACAAAAGGAAATGCTGACTGCTTCAGTGATTTTAATGGTTCATCTCTAGGCTCTGAAGGTGACAATCTCCAAGAGCATCTACCATGGTCATTGCCACACTGTAAGAACACTAATTAGAGAGGAGTCTGCCTGAACTCTAAGTCTATATTTTCTTCATTTGGGTGTTTGAGCAAGTTCCCAGTTACAGCTTTGCTTGTTTTCCATGAGAATTAAAATTTCAATGCTAAAAGCTATAGTTTCTCTTGTGCAGAAAGATTTCCCACACTCTGATTCACCTACAATTCAGAACTACCACACGACTTCCACTGAAACATCAAATCAGAACAATGCAAAATTAGCTCACTGTTATCTTTTTCTAGATGAGGACTATGCTCCCCAAAAGAGTATCTGATCTCATTACAGGAGTCCCATGTCTACAAGATTTTCTGAATGAATTATCACTGATTAAGGTGTGATGTAGCATGCCAACTGCCAGAGGCATCTGAAAAGCCCTGTTGACAGTTGATGCATAATTTCCTTCAGTATTCAAAACAAAAGTAAGATTAAGATCAGGTGGGCAGCGAAGATGTTTTCTTCTCATGCAGAAATGTTTTATTACATTTCTTCTCTCTGCCATATTACTGCTTCCTAGAGTAGTTCATAACTTGCTTTTCACAAAGCTGTCTATAATCTGATATCCTAAGTATATCCAAAGGTCCCCTTACCCTTCTGCTAGCCCCTTTCACTTTCCTCCCCCTACACTTCCTGAGCAATCAACTTTCAAATGGATACTATCACAACACCTCGTCTGTACTCTCTTTTCAGCTAAAAATCACTATTTCATGATTTCTCAGAAATCAGTGCCAGTGCTCTGTCTCACATTCCTGACCTGTCAGCACTGCATGGGCAGTCCAAAACCACACAACTCCCACTCTGTGCAGCTGCAAGGCTGTGTGGAGCATGTGTCTGTGGAGGCAGAGGGAGAGGAATTGAGGTAGATCACTGCCTTTTTTCGATACTTTGGAAATGGATGACAATATTCTACAAGCTGTTGTGCTAATATGAGCAAATGACAGGCATATATAACAAACTCACAGATAAGGGACTGGATTTTCTATTAACCACTTGAAATGTTCTCCAGTGGTAGCAGAAGAGAAAACCTCTGCTAGGGAGAAAATAATGTAAGTTGCAAGAGTACCTCCAACAAAAGATAGATATTGTTATGTGCTCCTATAAATAGCAAGCAGAGCACGTTGCCATGCCACGCAAGAAAAGCCTCCTGATGTGCATCTTTCAGATAGTGCTAACATCATGACTGCAATTCTAGGGCTGTTGTTCTCAGGCACCACAGTAGAAAACCAGTGGACAGTGTCTCATCTGAAGGGACCATGCCATTTTGTTGCCTAAGGCAGGGGTTAGCATGGCATTCAAAAGCACAGAAGTTCAATTTCTGTATTGATAAAAAAAAAAAAAAAAATCAATTGTACATTGGGATGACTGTACATACCGTGCATGTAAGGATAAAAGACACAAAAACCAGCTCAGTAATTAATCTCCCAAATTAGATTACAGAGATAAACTCTCTTTTGATTATCCTCATCAATATATATGAGAGCTGTAAAATCTTTTTGTAGCAGAAATTCAGGTTACTAAATCTTCAAAAAAGGCCTGTCATTGCTGGCTGTGTTTCCTACTAGGCTAGCTTTTGGCCAGGTCAGACTTGAAACACAGTAGAGAGCTTTCATTTCTAAAAGTCCCATTGCTACAGTAATATCTTTTCAAATGTATCCACACATTTTAATATACAATAATTCCACCTAATTACTTTCAGAGCCCTGGCAGAGGTTCTGAGAGGGCAGCTGCAGCAAACTCATATCCCTCAAGCCCAGGGGTGATGCAGGACACACCAAACAGAGAACACCCACCTGCACATCCAACAGCTTCATCATTCAAACCACGGCACACATGAACGGAGTATGAGAACCAAAGGAGAACTGTAAAGGCCCAAGAATGCTCACTATCACAGTTATAATTTCTTTAAAAGATAAATCTTCCCAGCAGAACCCTGAATAACACAGAGTAAGAAATGGACAGCAGACTTCCAAAAGAAAGCTATGATAAACTATTTCCCCAAGAATTAATATCCCTGCTTTCTTAATGCATGAAAATGGCAGCCACTACCAAATGCTTGCAGTACTGAAATTTTAAGTCAGAGTTTCAGGCAATCTTTAATAATTTCTGGTGTATTTAAAATATTGCATTAGCGTCCCCATCCATTTCATTATGAGAAACAGGGAATAAAGAGCACCAGGATGCAATAGCTCCTTTAACTGATAAAGAATTGTGTTCTTTAGTCAGTTGTATGCATTTTGCTTTGACTTTTATATCTAAACATGTGGTTTTTTCCTAGTATGTATCATCCTAAGACAAAGCATTTTGTGTCACCTAATGAGATTAATGGATAGCAAATTCTAGCATACCACGTAAGAATTATTAAAGAAAAACCCTTTCTTGAATCCGGCGTCTCCTTTAGCATGAGGAATTCTGATTTTCCCTGATTACGCAGATGTTTTCTTCCTGAATTTCCATCCTAGCATGGCAGCAGCCAGCAGCTGCTCTCCTGTCTGGAATGTGTTGCTTTGAATGCAGCCTCTAGTGAAATACACACATGAAATCTGACGCAAATAGAATCTTGAGATATAAGGAGTCATAAAGGAGATTTGATGGGCTTTAACTGCAGCCAAATGATACACAAGGAACATACTCTGCAATAACATGTACCTCGTATGGATCCTATTTGCTTCCCCATGATAAAGTGGCAACTTAAGCTGCGAAAATTACTGCCATCCATCTCACCCCATGCATTCACATGCTTGGGAAGCGTAAGTGAATATGCAGCTACGTGTCTCGCAAACAAAATACTCCTAAGTTGAAACACAGAGTAATGCATTTCACAAGCAATGATCAGGCAGTGTATGAAGGCCTGGCATGACTCCAGCCCATCAAAGCCCATCAACCCTGCTTCACACTGAACTCTTCTGCTTTATAAGCCAGAATCAGATCCACGGTACAAAGGTCCAACAACTCTGAAGTCAAAAGGGCAGAATTTATACCTTAACTCAAAATTTTCTTTGTTGTATGCCACAAAGGCACCTCCTTTTGCTATTTTTCTGTGCACTGACAGTATTTGTTCTATCATCCCACAGGATCTCACTGATCTCACACGGTGTTTATATGAAGCTTGACGCGTGCGGACCACATGGGCATATGTCCTATAATGCAGATTTATAAGTGTGTATATATAGGTTAATTGAACCAGAATAAACTGGCAGCAGTACATACCCATGAGGAAATCTTATGTTCTGCAAAACAGTGCTTGTGACTTCTAAAGACTGTTTTGTTAAATTTTTCTTTTTATTTCAAGATATTTCTTTGAAATACTTCATTGAAATATGAGACATATTTGAATTACTTATGTCACTTTTCGTTTTTCTACATTACCAGTTCTTTATGCACTTCTATCACATTTCTATTTGCATGATATCTCTTTAAATCTGATAGTTCTTTCACTAATTTGTTTTTTTCTCTCTAATATTATAATCAAACTTTCATTTTCTGCCTCTGGTTCCTTTCTTTATCTACTTTGCCACAGAGAGATCATAATCCCACATTATTAATTATCTGACGGTGATATTGAAGAATTTATTGCTGCTTATGTAATAGGAAAATCTAATTATTTGAATAAAGATATTATTGAATCCATCAAGTGAAACCTTGGTCTGATTTTTTAGGACATTAACTCAGCAGAACTCTTACAGTTCCAATCTCTGTGACTGATGGTAACATGGCAGCGTAACATACTCATGTAAATCTACAAGCAGAAACAGATTCCAAAATTTTGCCCTAAGAGCCAAACACTACAGTCTCTGTATATCGTTTTGTGAAACAGAATTAGCTACTGAGACGTCATATAAATTCAGAGGTCCAGGGACTGGCAGCCATGTTTTCATTTGTCAAGTGGGACAGAAATTTAAAGCTGGTTTTGCCCTGAACAAGTGACAAGATATTTACACAAAGAAATAAAAGAACACTTCCACCAAGACACAATTTCTCATTCTAATGGCCTGCCTGCACTATCATTGCTTTCAAAATGAAAAGTACACAGTACAACACCTACTCCTCATATTAGTCTGCATTTATTGCTCTCTTGTATTAGATGAACAATTCCTATGGACATTTTCACCAAAGTTTCTCAACCACTAACCACGTGGGGAAGCTCATTATTCCCATTTTACAAACAAGAAGACTGTGGAACTAACTTTCTGTGTGATCCCACAACTCAAGGAAACGGTGACTTGTTTGCCTCTCACACAAGCACCGTCCAGAGCCTGCCTGCAATGCACAGCCACAGCTGCTCCTGGCTCTGCCTGTGCCTGGCCAGCTCAGGGAGCGTGGGATGGCATCCACCCTGCAGATTGCTACAGAGAAGGCTGGCACATACAAATCCTGAAACTACACGCAGACCTGTAAATATTTTTCATAAAAGAAAGAAGCATCTGTTTAATCAATAGACAAACTGCACAAGGAAGTAGCAAAGGACAGTCCTGTTTAGTATCTTTATCAAATGATCTGGAGAAGGGGATCAGGTGCACCCTCAATAACTCTGCAGATGACACTACATTGGGCAGGAGTGTTGATCTGCTGGAGGGCAGGAGGGCTTTGCAGAAGGACCAGTGGGCCGAGGACAGTGGTGTGAGGTTCAATAAGGCAAAGTGCCAGGTCCTGCACTTGGGTCACAACAACCCCCTGCAGTGCCACAGGCTGGGGGCAGAGTTGCTGGAAAGCTGCCCAGCAGAAAAGGCCCTGGGGGTGCTGGTTGACAGCGACTGAACATGAGCCAGCATCACCCCAGGGGGCCAAGGAGGCCGATGGCATCCTGGCCTGGATCAGCAATGGTGTGGCCAGCAGGAGCAGGGCAGGGATTGCTCCATGTACTCGGCACTGACGAGGCCTCACCTTGAATCCTGTGTTCAGTGCTGGGCCCCTCAATTCAAGAAGGGCATTGAGGTGCTGGAGAGTGTCCAGAGAAGGGTTACAGAGCTGCTGAAGGAAATAAGTCATAGGAGGAGCAGCTGAGGGAGCTGGAGTGGTTTAGCCTGAAGAAAAGGGGGGACCTTATCGCTTTCTTACAACTCCCTGAAAGGGATCTGTAGCCAGGTGGGGATTGGCCTCTTCTCCCAGGCAACCAGCAACAGGACAAGAGGACATAGCCTCAAGCTGCACCAGGGAGGTCCAGGCTGGAAATCAGGAAAAATTTTTTCACTGAAAGGTTAGTTAAGCATTGACGTGGAACTTCACAGAGCCATAGACTATGCTGAGTTGGAAGGAACCCACACAAATCATTGAGTCCAACTCTTAATCCTGCATGGACACCCCCAAGAGTCACACTGTGTGCCCGAGAGCATTGTCCAAATGCTTTTTGATCTCTGTCAGGCTGGTGCTGTGACCACTTCCCTGGGGAGCCTGTTCCAGAGCCCAACCACCCTCTGGGTGAAGAACCTTTCCCTAACATCCAACATAAACCTCTCCTGACACCGCTTCACGCCATACACCTTCCTCTTTTGCCTTATTTCCAAGAGAAGATTCCTGTTCAGCCAAGCCAGACTTCTTCCTTGCCTGCTTGACCTCTGACATTTGGGAATTGCCTATTCCTGTGCCCTTAAGAGGTGATTTAAAGTGATCAGCACTGATGGACCCCAGCACCTGCAAAAACTTTTTCCCAGGCAACTTTACTCACTATTTGCCTGAGCATCCTGAAGTCTGCTCTCCTCATGTCCAGAGTATAGGTTTTGCTGTCACTTTTCCTCCTGTCAACAGAGATTTTAAACTCAATTGCTTCATGGTTGCTGTGGCCAAGACAGCCACCAATCTCCACTTTGCTCATGAGATCCACTCTGTTGTGCTACGGTTTAGTCAATATGGTGATGTTCAATCAAAGGTTGGACTCAATAATCTCGGAGGTCTTTTCCAACCTTAATGATTCTGTTATTCTAACAGTGAATGAATGGAAGGTAAGGAATGATCCACTTCACATCCAAATACTCTTTTGGTGGAATTCCCAGAGAAGGGACAATGCATGCGGAAATGATGGAGAGATGTTAAGTCAAGAGCCCAAAGTGTCAGCACAAACAAGACCTGAAGCGCTTCATGTAGCCACCTTTGAAAGTATCAGGGCCTGGGCATAGCATCAAGAATGGAAAATCAAATAATGCAATGAAAGAAAAATTATTTACTACTTTTCTTCTTCTGTGGATGCAGAGACACATAACGCAAAGAAATCTATATTAAAAACAAGGCTAATTGATTTGTGAGAGGGGAGAAGAAAAAAAACAAACCAAAAATAGAATCAGACTTCAGTACCGTGACAGCTTTCACATTGATACACATAGAAAAAACCTGGCAGACAGAGCTACTATGGTTTCGTCAGGATTGCTGAGGGACCTGGCAAACCAGCAGGAATATCACCAGGACAGGTTGTCCCTGACAGTTAGCAGGCATAGTGATTCAGCACAGACTGTCAATTAAAATTTTTATATCACATTTTCTATCATCACAGCAGCAGGCCAGAATTGATATCCAACATTTATGACTGAAAAAATGGATTTAATTATTCTGAATTAACAGAGAGATACTGTTTATAAAAGATTTATTAAAAGCCTTCAAACAGAAAACTGGGGGGGAGAAAAAGGGTTGGAAAAAGCACTATTCAACTTTAACCTGTTCCCTACTTTTTCTGGATTTCTGGAAATATATATCATATAACACTATTATATGAAAATATCTCAGTGAGCTGTTTTTGTATGCTGATACTAGAGCTAAGACATTCTGGGAGCTATTTAGTGTAAATAATTAGTAGTAGTAGTAGTTCCCTGTGAGGAGCACTAAGTGTCCTCAGATACTGGATGGGCCAAGAGAGACTTTGAACTCTATACTCATCATCTCTGGCTCAGACCTCAAAGCCTGCTGCCCAGTTCCCCAGGTACAGGAGCACAACGAATGACCCCAGGACCCAGTGCCTGACAAAAATGAAGTTAGTTCCTAAATACAAGACTACCCTGAAAAGGATGTCTCCCAAAAGCAGCAATACCAGCAAGATCAGGCTCAGCAAGCACAGACAAGAGTCACAAGGCCAAAGCAACAAGGAGTCACCAGTCCTGGTCCCGGCATGTGAGCAGGACTAACCCTGAGCAGGGAAAAGCAGGTATGACAGGTAACTTTCAAAAACAGCTTTGGATAATTATGGGTGGGCTGTGATTCCTGACTCCTCCTTGGACTCAAGAAGGGTACGAACACTGGTATGATACACGCAAGGAATGAGAGAGAAGAGGATGCAAGTGGAGAAGATAAAATCACTGTCCAAAATATCTCTCCTGGGTCCTTTTCCCCCCAGGTATACGTAGCAGCATTGCAGGGTACAGAAGCTGTGAGCTTTCTGAAGCTAGAAAATAAATGGTATTGAACATTTACCCTTAGTAAGTGAAGGGGAGAAACGGCAGAGTGACTGGCAGCACTCACTGGGCTGAACAGATCTGTGCAAGACACCAGGAAAAGCTATTAGTATATCATGTTTATTCCTTTCAGAGTGGTACTGGAAGGTTTTGCAATAGGGATTGACATCAGTATGGAGATATTCAGAAGAAAGGAAGGAAAAAATATGTGGACAGATTCAGAAGAATGAGTGGAAATACAAAGGTCAAGAGGAACCAGTTTTACAGTACACAGTTGCATAGATTAGCAAGTTAGATGCTACCCAAACAAAATATCCAGCATTGAAATTAGCAATCAGTAAAAATACCCCAGCAGAAAGATGGAGATTCATTGAAACATAACACATTTTTGTAAGCAATTATTAAGTTAATTTTTTGAGGATACCAAAAAGTATATTTATATACTGGAGGGGCCAAGATGAGACTGATGTCTTCCCAATTTTTACCTTATAATTCACATCTTTTAGACCATCATGCAACTGCTAAGTTTTAAAGAAGCATCAGTGGTAACCTTGAAAGTCACAATAAGATGAACAGAAATTATATGGTAAAAAGGAAGGAATATTCTTCATTCTTTTTCTTCAAAATTTGCTTCTGACTGTTCCAATGTGCACTAAGAATCAATATTTATACATTGAAAAGCGCCTAAACTCAAATATCTCAAGTTTCAAAGAGTTTGGATTCTAAACCCAACACTTTTTACAAGCTAGCACTGTTCAAATGCAAGATTCCACCTCTTTTGGGAAGCACAGTTCAGCTGAAAAAGGGTCGTGTATGGTTTTGCTATTCAAATAATTTCCTGTGGGACAAGACAATAATAGGAAGAACTGAAGAAGAATCTGTTCAGAAATCAGTACAGTGACATAGGAAAAAAGTTAGTGGAGTTCAAGGACCTTCTCTAACTAGTCCTGAAAAAAAGAACCTCAAAACCAGCGATTCTTCAATAAAAAATTTGTAGTTTTTGCAAATTTTACCTTCTGGTTGTTTTCTTTTATCAACTAATGAAACAATACCAAGAAAATTAGTTGGGATTTCCCATGCAGACCAGACTGAATTAAAGCTGTAACAAAACTCCAGACAAAATGAGATGAACTATTCAAAACTTCATTTTCGCAACACTAACACCTAGTGATAAGTTTAAGGCTCTACAGAGAAAACACTACAAAGCCATCCAAAGTACTGCCCTAAACATTAAACAGAATATTTGACAAAAGTGTTAAATAGAAGCAGGAAAAAGCATGAGTGGAGAATTTTAGACAATAACCAGCTTAACCCATGGTGAAATAACGTACTGCAATAAGTTATGGGTAATCAGTTACAGAAATTAAATAAACCCAGCACATTTCTATGGACACCTCATTATAGAAGTACATTCTAGAAAACTGAAAGAACCCAATACACTGCAAAAAAAAAAAAAAAGCCCTATATGACACCAAAAAAAAAGGAAGCGGAAAGACATGAAGTCTCATGTCTTAAACCCTTAAAATATATTTCTGAGTATTTTTAGTACATTCAGCTTTTAAACAGACCTTTAACATTTAGGTCTTTGTTAGCACATATGTCTTTTAGTATGAGTCAGCACCTTTGGTATGTAAAAATCACTGTGCATTATGTTTTACCACGTACTTCACAGCGCTTTGTTCCTTGCACCACAAATAGAACTGTTTTTGAAAACTCTCTAGACACATGCTGCACTTTTTGCAATCTATTTTCTGCAAATAATTGCTCTCAAACTAGGTAGCACTCTCTCTTGAACATGTAATAAATACAAGAATGTTGAGACACACTCAGAAGTTATTTATGCCCAATACCTTTTTTTTTGTCTGAGTGAGTAAATCATTCCTCACCTGATAGTACATACAGGCAATTATATTGGCTCGTGCTGAAAGCAGAAAAACAGCACATAAAATAATAAATAGCAGAAAGAGGGGTATTTAAATAGGCATGCAAAGTATGCTATTCACATTAAAGAACATAATAAGATAAATATGATCCCGTTTTAGCAGAGCCTACAGGATGGTAGCTCTGTGGTCTGTCCAAAGACTTAGGATCTTACATTGACCAAGCAACACAACAAAATAATAAATTTTGGCCAACCAAAATAATAAATTTTCCACCATACAGTGAAACAGATGGCAGTCAGGAAAATATCAGAAACTGCATTTCAACAGTTGCAGCAGTTCTTTAAAGACGAAAAGCAGGATGATTAAAGACTAAACAGAGATATGACCAAACAATGTCCTTCTTCATTAATCATCATTTCAGATAAATTCTACTGACCACAGTACTTTACTCAATAGGGGTATTCCAGTTTTAGTACATCATAAATGACTTCTGAATTAGTATTTGAACGACGTACCTTACAGCTGGCCTCTGCAATCAATGGGAAAATCAGATTTGCTCAATGAAAATACAATATTTTCTTTTTTTTTTCTGATCCCCAAACTGACCCTAAATACTTCTGCCTCCCTCCCAAATCTCAGTGAAATACAAACTTCAAAACCAATTTCATCGCTGTGGACCTGCCCTTCTGTGAACCGGTCCCTGCTGGGAGAGACCAGAAAGGTCTGTGGTCTGTGCTGCTGGGGCACAATCTCGCTTTCCAAACTGAGGAGCTGGCTCAGGGCTCATGATGCTTGTTCTGACCCTCCCCCAGAAGAGCCCGTGTAACATCAGGATATCCTGAGCAGGGCCTGCCCAGGTCCACGAGGCTGCTGCACCCAAGAGAGCGCTCTTGACTGGACCAGAGCGAACCCCTGCAGAGAAGCAGCCCCTGAAGAAAAGCACCTTGTGCTGTGAGCAGCCCCTCATTGCACTGCTTGGACTTCGTACCATGCAAACACTTCACATGACTTGTGCTGATGACTGATGACTTTGGCTAGCCCTGGATAGCCCTGGCATCTTCTCTCCAGTGCCCCACTAGTATGTCAGCCCCTCTTTCACTGTTGCTAACCAGGATCTCCTGGAATTTTTTTTCTTTTTCTACCTATACTGTTTTGCTCCTGGAATGAGTATTAGGAAGCAAGCACAAAATAGCATTTGATAGACAGTCTGTCAGGCCTGCTTACACCACTTCTTCCCATAACACATAGAAACTCGGGTTTATAATGGGAGTTCTAAGACAATTATAACTACAGCAGCTCAGACTATGATGTTGTAATGGAAAGGAAACTACGCTATTACAGGAATTTGAAAGATACCAAGAGAAGGTGGGGTGCTTTCAGGATTTATTAGATGTTGCCACTGTAATGCCCTTTCTTTGAAAAAACAGCACATAGTACCATTCCCTGCTGACTCTAAAGCACAGTGAATGCGAGCACGGCTCACAATTATGGCAAACTTTGAAACCTGTCAGTCAAGGAACAGAGCTGCTAATGCCAAACAAAACAGCAGACTTACACCTGGGAAATGAGGCTATGAAGTAAGAAATATATTTTCTTTGCCCTCATTTTTAACAATAGTGGGAGAATTAACTGCAGGGGATTCTGAGCATATTTACGAGACACTACAGGAGGCTTTTAGCATATTTACAAGCAACAATGGCATAATTTTACATGCAGAAGTTTAAATACTGTAAAGTCTGCTCTGTCTTTAGTTTCTGTGATTTAAGGAATTTGTATCCACACCTTAAGTTTAAGCAGCTCCATGCTCTACTGACTTGTTACGCTCAAAAAGATTTTGATGTGAATTCTCTAAAAGCAGCAGGGCATTTCAGTTTGGAGTCTCATTTTATTTTATTTTATTTTTTGTTTTATTTTATTTTATGCTTTATTTTAAAAGGTGAAAGAAAAAAGCTTTTTTAGTGCTTCAAAATAACATGGATTTTTATTTTTAGACTTTGGTTTTGTTTCTAAATATAAAATGTGCTGACACTAAAGATATGTGCAGTAGCTCCAGACAGCTGAGGCCTGTTAAGCTGCTGGGCTTTACTTCTTTTACAGAGCAAGAATAAGAAACCAATATATTTTCTACTCTGCTCCTTGATCTTGGGAAAGGATACCTGGATGGAGATAGAAAGAACAGGATATACGACAGGAATGTTCTGTATCTGCTATGTACTTGGCTGGGTGCAAAAACCAAACTGGGCCTGGCCCAAAGAGAAATCTATTTCCATTCTCCAGTCCTGGGGGAGCCCAGGGCAGGGGCTCACTAGACACAGCCATCCTCTGTGACAACTGTGTTGCAGCCAAAGGTGGAGCTGAGGAGTGCTCAGCTGGCAAGACTGGCTAAAGCTGCTCTTTGGTCACATCCATCTTACTTTTTTAAAATTTGAAATATAAAACCTAAATTATGTAAATACCGATTGCACCACTCCTAAGCTTTCTGTTTATGAAATCTAAGGGTTTATGTTAAAATGATGTCCCTGATCTAAGAGGCACAATGTGTGAGCACACTGACATACAGAATTCATCTTTGAGATGGGCTGAAGGACCAAGCCCGATCATTTTCCCCAAAGGAGCAGCACCTACAGGAGCCACAGCAGTCAGCAGCATATGCTCCCTGCCATATTGCAGCCTACAATCTCTTATAACCTTGATCTGTGACATACAGCCTGTGGATAAAAATCAGTTTCATTCCTCCCGTTTCACTGTATTTTAACACATTTACTTGCAGCAGGACTTGCACAAGTCTAAAAGGAAACACAAGACGAAAGACAGATGCATCTTCACCTGAATTTAAGAATGCAGCTGAGGGACTTTATATAGAAATGTCCCCCAGACCTCTCCTGGACAGGTACTCATGTCCCAAGTATAACTTAGCCAACCCACAATCAGCTTCAATAAAAAAAGAAAAAGCCAGAATTACCAATTGCATGAGTTTGGCACTAATTAACACTAACCAAAACAAAATATTGTAATATATTTTTGGTAGACATTATTGTCTTTTACTACTTTATTACATTTACATTTTTAATAAAATTCTGGATACATATCTATACATAAAATTTCCCTAATTTTTTTTTTCATTAAGTCTAATATTCATTATATATAATTATATATTCATACAATTCCAGGAATCTTACTAATTATTATGGTTGGACCTAGACTGCAATGTATACTGACAAGATATGTTCATCCAGGATCTAAGTAAACACAATGTCAAAAGAAAACCCAAATTTTCCACATGTGAGTTTCTTTTCTAAAAGCAATGCTTTAACTTCTCAGGTGCACTGAGACACCAGCAAAGATAAAATCTGAAGTAGCTTTGTTATTTTTAGCTTAATTATAGCTCACCTCTGGAGGAAGGTGATGAAAAGAAAGGAGAGTTTCAGAGGTTGAAACACTGAAGCTTAAGATAGACCCATTTTCTGGTTTTCTTTGAAAATCTATTAGAACAAGATACTGGTTGTGACAAAACCAAGGGGCAATGAATGCACATCAGATCACCCCTTCACACCAGCTGGAAGCAGCCTGTGTGCCCTCCCACAGCCCGCCAGCTGCCTCCTCACAGCATCTTTAACACACAAACCAGCATTCCCCTAAAGGACAGGCTTTTGTTAACTCCCACCTTACATTACTCATGACAATACTGTATAGATGATGGGCCAAACTCTGCCATCACTTAATTCTAAACACACCCATTTCATTAAATTATGGCAGAATCAAGCCACGGCACTGTATGTGTAGATTTTCTCTTTGGGTCTTTGGCTATATACAGGAAGGAGGGGTTTAGTACCTAATGTTATGGCACTAAATCGATATTTGGGTTTCCTGATACCGTAAGTCAGTAAAATGAGGCAGGTATCTGACACAGAGGCTCTGATTTCTCTGTAGAAGTCCCAATTAAAGAGGCTTAGCTAACTGAGACTGAGATTGCATGGCATGTGGGACTCCTGGTCCAACACATGGATTCATGCATGTTCATGCCCCTACTGAAAGTAATTGTGATTGCAAAATAGGATTTTGCCTCTAAAAAATGAAGATGCTGGGGGCATGATTTGTGTCTGATACAATTCCTGCTGCCGTGGTGGGAGCCGCATTCCTTCACACAGTTATTTCCTTGTCACTGCTCCACTTTGTTTCCTTCTTACTGAGTGTGTGCTGATCCAGAAACCCGAGTAACTCAGAGCTCATGAAAACTGATCCCTGGCAGTGCCTGAACTACCATCATAAATAATTTGGATTTAGACCCTGTTGCAAAGTAACAAGACTGCCAAGTATTAAGCTAATAATTAATTAGCTGAGTTTAAAAGTAGTCACTGTTCAACATAATAAATTGTAACTGGTAGAAACTGAGTGAAAGTCCACCTCTAGTAAGAGATATACTACACTGCTATAAATGTAACTGCTCGATACAACTTGAAATGTGCCCGCTAAGTATCCCTGAGTATATAAATTCAGTTATCTGGATTATTTACTACTGTAGGATGTGTCACTTTGGTACTATTCATATTACTTGCCTTTACTGTGTATACATTTCATATTCAATGAAAACCCATATTTACTAAATGATTAAGTGATACAGGATCTCTAAGGCCCCTTACACAGTAAAATACTTTGATAGCATATGGTCTGACATAGCATTATTTTACTCTGTGATTTATTTATATGCTGTAAACTAAAAATGTTTAGAAAGTTATCTTCTAGATTGTGAATAATGGGCTGTAAGAATATGGCATTATTGCTGTTTTATTCAGGAAACTACTATTATACACAGCCTTGTCTCAGATATGTTGCTTCATTTCTATGGCTTTGCCATTTTGTATTACTACATCTAGAGCAGTTTAGGGATTCATTCAGGTCTATTTCACCTTTTTTTTTTTTTTTTAGTGTATAAAGCAGCTTGACTCACCTTCCATTTTTATTGGCATTTTTACAGAACAAAATTTGATGCCTACTCTATCGATTTTCACACAGATAGGTAATTTTTACTCACAATTTCTCTTGCCTTTGAAAAGGCTGCATAAGATTTCCGTGCACATATATGGTATGCCAGCCTGAGCCTCAAGGGAGGATTTCCTTACTTAAAAAATTTCACCATTTCAAGAAAACTACCTATGGAACACCATACACAACTGTGGGAGGCACAGCGCCCCTCAGTTTGTCCCTTTGGAAAACAGAGGAGCTGGCAGAGGTGATGTGGCAGATTTTTAGACACAGTAGCACATTGGAAATGAGCCCAAACTGAAGCTGTCTCCTTGCAGTCTCCAGGAAGGCATTTTTCAGTACATGCTGGACTGGACACAGTGCATTTGCTTGCAAAGTGGTATCAAGAATTTTATTAGCAAGAAGTAAAACTTGAGCTATATTGATATTCTAATACACTCAAAATGACTCCTGAAAGTAATTTTCTGAGGTTTTTTTATGACTGCTGAAAGCTTACAGCAAACTTCTAGGACATAAAACTACTTTCTTAACTTGTTGCAAATGCCTATTGATACCTTGCCACAAAGAACACTGCCTTTTAAGACTGATTTTAATGCATTCAAATTATATTCAAATTTCTGTAGGAGAGAGTATTGAATTCTACTAACAGTTTTCCTGTCCTGGGGGAATATGTCCAGAATCTTCTTCATTTCACATCAGGAAGACTGTATAAATTAGAAAAATAGAAGACAATAGACTGAATACTTAATAGTGGCATAGCACCATATGCATTATTTACAAGGC
The DNA here is from genome assembly GCA_013397055.1 of Pachycephala philippinensis. Classification (NCBI taxonomy): domain Eukaryota; kingdom Metazoa; phylum Chordata; class Aves; order Passeriformes; genus Pachycephala; species Pachycephala philippinensis. The sequence continues at coordinate 1,165,444 of VWZT01011964.1, forward strand.
AAAAGGGTTAAGTATTAGAAAAGTTGAAAACAGCTCTTCTATTAAAGAAAGGGATATTTGAGATAAGATTACATGACTTCCATACTAATCTTTTAGGCTTTTTGAATTCAAATTCTATTCAGTAAGAAACACTGTAGATTGTCATACATTTATGAACAGTAGCCAAAAACATATTTTAAATTTTATCTTTAATAAAGCTGGAATAGGGGGGAAATCAACTTAAATGAACAGGATTGAATAAATGAGTAAAGGCTTGCAGATTCAAATTCTTTTGTTTCTAAAACCTGATTAGAAAATTTTGTAATGAAAAATTACCAAAAAATGACAAATATCCGGTGAAAAGGACCATCACTGGTTTATGAGATTGGGACCTGTCACGTTGGTTTCTGAGCAGGCACTCTCAAAACCACATGAAGTCTCCAGTGGAAGGGAGAGAATTAGAGTTTCCACACACAGAGTTTGACTCACTGTGTTGTTGCAGCACAAGAACATTGTTTCAGTCACTCAAAAGGTTTGACCAACTCTGTGTCTTACAGAAGTCACAGAGCAGAAGGGATCTTTGGCACCTCAGGATGAGGCTAAACCTTTGCTTTAGTGAGCTGCTAAAAATGAGGTGGCATAGTGTGACTGAGAGGGGAGAGAGGCACAGGGTTTCTCTTATGGACACAATGCAAAGTGCTTTCTTGAGTCTTCCTAGCAGCACACCAGGAAAATCAGAAACAAACCAAGAACACTGAGAAGGAAACACCAAAGGTCAGGTCAGCACCTGTCTCCTCCAGCTTTGTGAGGCAGCCCAGGTGCCCTCTTCCCTCTACTGAGTGATGTAGCCTGCAAAGCACTCAACTCACTGCCCACTGCACTTTCTCCTCCAAATTTCACCAAAATAAGCTTTTTCAAAGAAGAGCAACACAAGACCATAGTATTTGAACAGGTAACATTGAAGTATTTACTCTCTTTTCTGTTGCACTAATTATCATCATTTGATATGCTTGCTTTAAGCAAGAAATACTTCTGTGAAGGTAGTAGAATATGAAAGTCTCTGTTTTCAAACACTGCTATTCCTAAATGCTTATGGTGTAAAAGGCCTGACATGCAATTTGTCCTGGGAAAGTGTCAGACAACAACCTGCTACATACTAAAATTTTGTTCATTATTGCATAAACCATCAAATACCGTGTACCTCAGTTCAAAGAAAATAAACAATTAAAATCCATTTTAGCTTCCTAGTCCTCCGAAAGTCTCCTTAACAGATCTATCGTGCCACCACAAGAGAGAAGCTACAGATGGCTTCATGCTACAGAGTTTGCTCACCCCCTAACCATCTACTGCTAGAAGACTTTTGCCTCATTCTCTGCCTCCCCACAGAATGTCCCAAAGCCTTGCGAAGATCAGATACAGAGATCAACAAAAGCTAGAACAATACTGGTAGTGATACTATGCATTATTTACTCATTAAAAAAACCCCAAATACTGCAAGGCTTACAGCAAATAACACTCTTGACCCTCTTCACCAGTAAAGTAGGACCTCTGCAGGTACCATGGGAAAGTACTGAGCAGCAGAGACCTGGAAGAAGTGAAGGGCAAGAGAGTAGCCCCAAGACACCACCTTCCCTCTCTTTCTCCCCAAGGCAACAGGGACTGAAGGATTCTCCACGTGCCTTCAAAGCAACCAGAACTGACTCTGAAGAGCTTTGGTTTTGTGATGAAGCTCTTCAGCTAAACACATGCAAGGGCAGGGACCCTGTTTTCATGCTGGAGCTGGGCATCCCCTGGGAGAGTTTGGATTGATCCATGTGGCGCTAACAGCCTCAGCTCTGCAGAGGTTCCCCACTGCAACATTTTCTTTTACACAAATAGCAACTTCAAAAACATTTCTGTCTTAGGGAGTGGGCTTTTCGTTTTGCAATGAATAAAAAAAACTCATGCTACTGTTTCAACAAAGTAGAAAGTATAAAATAAATTGTTTCTCTTAGCTGCCATGATATTCTATTGATCAATATAATTTTACATTTTCTTACAAACGCTTTTGTAACATCATTTTATCACACATTCCTACCAGTGTGAGAATACCTTCTATTAAATGGATTTTCAGATTTTGGTTTTTTACTGTTCAGAATGGAGAAAACCCTGCTTGTTCAAAATTAATTTTTAAAAAATTTAAAAACTAAACTGAAAGATCAGTATTCCACACTGAAAAGAAAATCAGAATTGACAGAGTATTTTGTATTTTTGTTATGAAGAGCTGATGAAAATCAGTAGCTCTACTAAAAAGGTGACGGTACTTCATGGACATGTAGAATTCAAGAAAACATGAGACACTCTTTGCTACATGCACATAAGGTAATAGATCAGAAGGTGAGAACACTCATATTTGTGTATCAAATCCATAAATTACAAGAGAGATATAAAGACTATTTATATTTTGTTAACACACATGTTGCATAACAGCTAGTTAGTTAGATGGAAAACCTCCTGGTCTCTCTTCAGTCCATAGGATCAAAAAGATTTTCCTAATTAGTAAGTGAAATCATAACAGTTTTGAGGAAATTACTTCTATGCTAATATGGAAATCTTTCATTCCCTAAAGAGGAAAGTTTTAAGTGGTAAATAAATGTATAACTCCTAGCCATATTAATGTAACAAGTAAAAATGCCTAAGATGCAAGAAGACTTGTCCTAGTGTGCACATTAGTCATTTGTTTGAAAGCATTTTATTCTTCCCCTCCCCTTTTCTTGCATATTGCTCAACATAAGCATTGCTCCCTATGAAACGGCAAATAGTTTGGGGTTCTTGAAGTATTTTTAAATCAAACTCTTCTGGAAGCTTATTTTCCCTTCTTTTCTTAAAATACTGCTTAATTTTGGAAAACAAGCAGCATGATATGATACAACAGCATCTGCAAAACTAAGGAAAAAACCCCACCCAATCAGCCCATGTAAAGAAATCCCTATGACTACCTACTCTTGCAAGCTCACTGTAAGACCACGGATTTGGTTCACAGATTAAAACATCTGACAAAGAGGCAATGCCCAGTGAATGTTTAATGCTCATGGTTTAACTCCTCAACAGGATATAGCATAACACATGTATTGGAGAAGACAGAGTAGAAGGAGACAGAAGTAGCAAAGAGACCAAACCAGGATGAGGTTCTGAGATGTCTGAAACCAGACCTGCCCTGCCTGGCAGGGAAAACAGCTTCTCATCATGTGGTTTCACAGGCTGAAGAATCTTCCAGGTCCTAAGAAATCCAAGTATATGTCTACATCTAACTTTCTTGTAAAACAATAACAAATGAAATTCTACAGTGCTGCCCATCATTACTGCCCTGTAGTATGAGGTTATCAGTGTTCTATTACAAAGGATATTTTGGCACATGCTAAACACTCCCCATGCACATGTGTCTCTATAGAGTTATTGATTCTTGGTGAGGCTTTGGGACCTCTAAGAAGCATTTGTTTCTACTGCCCACGGGCACGCAATGTGCTTTGCCTGCGCCTATTCAACCTCAAGTCCTGCACTCCTGAGGCTACAGCACTGTTGTAAGGCCTGGAACTTACCAACCCATCAACAACCCACACAGGTTGTCTCAGATAATTACTAGCTGGGTTTTTTTGGCAACTCTACAGAGACCCTTATTTTTACATAGCATTACCACATCTCATAAATTGATAAAATCATTAAGGTTGGAAAAGACTATGCCTTTGTCATGACTTCCTGTTATTTATGATTCCTGTTATTTTCCTGCCTTCATTTTAGATATTACACTAGCTGCTCTTTCTGAACAGTTTTCATATAACTAGATATTTTAGTAAATATTTCATTTGCTTGCAGGTGGCAGGGAAGTGGAGTCAGGAAGAGCAGGATTTTTGTTAAGACACAGATGTACCGACTTTCAGAGTGGTACTTCTTTCTTTCTCTTTCTTCCTTTCTTCTTTAATTTCTTTCTTTCTTTTCCTTGATTTACTTTTTGCTCAGTCTTTCTTATATTTGGCAATATTTTTCTTCTACTGCACATGTTTAAAGAAATCAGAAACAAAAAGCCAGTAGCACAGTTCTGAAGCCTCCTTTTCCCAGTGTCACCTAGCCTGTATTAATTGTAGACAACTTGATCACTTTTCATTTCTACACAGATTTCTGCTTTCTAGTTATTTCCATATTCTCTGTATCGTTTCCTTCTCTTCTGTCAATTCTTTTTCTTTCTCTCTCATCATTGCCTCCTGACACCACCTCATTCCATTCAATTTGATATTTCATTCAGCACATTAGCAACAAAAGACATAAACAAGTGGCCTTTCCCTCTCAAAAAACATGTCACTGTTAACATGCATTTTAATGGACAATTTAGAGGCACTGGGTGAGCAAGGATTACTGACCTTTCTCACACGCAACTTGTTGATGAAAATGATCTGTGTAGAGAAACCTTTTCTGGGGTATCAAGACCATTTATGATGATGTGCATACAGTGCATTATATTTAATTCACACTTCTAGATTTTAAACTTAATGCAGAATGGCTGTGTTTTCAGAGTGGTCATTATTTATACAGAATACCTCACTTTGCTTTGCAGAAAATCTGGATTAATTGCCATTAGAAATCCTGCTTAATATGAAATAACAGTTGATGTTCTGGAGGAACAAAAAGTTATTCCTCAGGCTTTCAGCACGCATGTTTTTGGTAGAAGAGCATCTTCCTCAGTGAACCATCTTCTTTTCCCAGGCTTGCCCTGAAAATCCTACATTCTTGAACCAGCATAGGACCAATGTCAGAAATAATTAAACTTGCTTTCTCAGCATCATATCACTTCTGCAGAAACTCCAACTGATGTCAGCAGTTGGAGCTTTAAAGGCACCTGAGTAGACTGCCGGCAGTTTTATGAGAGAGAAAAAAAGATTATAAGCAAACACTTCTCAGCCAGACCTACCTTGTCCGACTGTTTCATATCAAAGCTAAAAAATTTACAAAAACCCTGTCACCATTTCAGCTAATCAAATTCTGCGGTTGCTGGCGTGTGTGTGCACACACTGACCTCTACAATGTCATGACTTTCAGGTTACTCATTGATTTCCAGGAATCAAAACAGCGATGCAAATAAGGAATTGCGAGTCAATTAGCTCTTATCACGAGCTCACAGTCTGTGGCAATGGGATGGCATGAGGTTCTGCATAACAATGGGAAACAAGCCTTTTCTAGCCAGGTAAATGTCCTCAAAGGCAAGAAGTGTCCCCTTCCACAAAAAGAGAGGTAGTCAGCAACATGATTAAAGCATTTGCACATGATACAGGACTGATTTTAACGTTTGTCAGCAATATCAGGCGGTGTGAGCCCTCCCTTCCCACTTATCCTATACATGTGATACCAGTATATTCATGGTTTCAGTCTGCACACAGAAGGAAAGCTTTTCTTTTCCTCCTTATTACTCTTCGATTTCATCACTGCCAGCTAACTGTAATGAAACTATTTGGAGCTTCTTTAAAATGCCTATCATTTACCATATGTTCATTTAATTTTTAAGAGACAGCTCTATTGTGCAAGTTGCAATTTTTTGCCTACCAATATATGTCGTTAAAATGAATATTCATGTGGCATCACCTACCAGAGTCATTAAAAGGCTTGTAAACACAGCCCACCAGTGCCTCTCTCTGTCTGCAAGTGCTAATCTCAGTATAAAATAGAAAAATAAATTATTGGCATCAATTACCAAAGTTTATCAGTTTCATTAGCAAACTGGGATTTTTATAGTACCTCCAGCATGCACTTACCTTTATTACAAGTCATTAAAAAGTTACCCTTGACTCTTTCAAACAAACACAAAACCACTTTAAATACATTACAATTTTTGTTTCTAGATTTCATGAAAGTGCCATTATCGGAAAGGAAATATTTTTATAAATTACAGAAATATTACCATTTATTATCTTAAATCACAGAATCTTAAAATGGTTGGTTGGAAGGGACCTTAAAGATCGTCTAATTCCAACCACCCTGGCATAGGGAGGGACATTTTCCACTAGTGCTTTGGTCTACATATAAGAGTTCACTTCGGGAGATCGTTGCTCCTGAAAAAATTTAGTCTTTCTCTGAGTGCTCACATTTTAAAGCAGCAACCAAGAGAAACACAGTTATCTGTCACTACCCTCCCTGGCCAGAATTTTCCCATCCTCTGCAAACACGGCCAGGAAGCAAATTCTTGCTTCATTTTATTTTAGGCAACAAAATAATTCCTTCCAAGCAGTCAGGTTCAATTTTCAAAATATGAGTTCTTGTTGATATTCAGTTTTTTGGGAATGCAGCCTTAGCATAACACTTGTGTGAAATCCAAGGACCTTTAAAAACCTGGCCCTTGTGCAAGCCAGTGCCAGATATACAACATGTTGTATATACATGTGCTGAGCATTCAGCACCTAAAAAACCTAGGCATGAAATCTTCCAAAAGGCGGGCAGTAACTGTCCAAGTGAGTCATTTACCAGAATAAACAAGGGATTTGCTCAAAGCAGGCAACTAGGAACTGCTCTGAATTTCCAGCAGTCTATTACACGCAATGCCAGTGCAAATGTCTTTTCTTTTGGTCATTGTATCGCTGAACAACTAAACAGAAGGTACATGAACAGTATGGAAAACATTTAATAATGCCAGGAAAGGTACACTAAAACCAGCTGTTCTGGCCTGCTGACCTTGGTGTAGTTTAAATAACATTGAAAGAAAGGTGCATGCCATTTTATTCTCTTTTCTCCCTCCCGAGTCCTCTTTTGGTCTCACCTCCACATAAGAGAAGCTAAAACTAGTAAATTGGACTTAGATGGTTTAAATGCAAGAATTTGACACATTTTACCTTGCCCATTTTGTACTAAAGATAGAAAAATAATGCAACCTGTAAAAGTGCTGCCTCCACAGCCTTATTATCCTTCCCAGGTCTATGGCCAAGTATCTGTACAGTACATTAATTATTACCAGAATTTGGCTACAGCTAATTATATAAGCTGAAGCTACCAAAAAATTACCAAAAGTGCTCCTCCTCAGATGAACTATGGGTTCTGAAGTAGTAGGAGAAAAGGGATACCAACCTCATATGTCACCTTTAAAGCCAAAGAAGTGTAGCCCCTGAATAAGGATTGATAAGATAAGTGCTTTGTTGCCTGTAAGCATTTCTTGCTGGACAAAGAGAAGAGGCCAGGAACAGACAGAGTCCTTGGGCCAGTTTTTCCAGCCAAACACATATTGCAGATGATGATACTAAAAAATAGGGAAGTCAGAAATACTCCTGTACCAATGTAGGGCGCTTGATTTTGTCTTTGTCCCAAACACATACATTTTTCCTAAAATCTGAGCTTCTAGAAAGTAAAACAAAGTAGAAGTCAGAAAAAACAAAGGTTCATCAGCATTAACAGATCAAAACCCACTACAAAATTACAAAATAAGCCAAAACTAAGAATTAAATTGACCCAAGATTTGGGGGAAGTTATTTCAGTCCACATTTCTTATGCACATCTCATGACATTTTCATACTTCAGGTTGACTTTAGCACACACAGTTCATTCCTGCTTCTCTGCAAGGGTCGGACTACTTCCATTTTAGATTGTCAGCTACCTGAACAGAACTCCAGTTTTATTGTTTGCAAACATAAAAGCATAAACGTCTCATAAAAACAATGATCTTAAAAATATTTGAGCATTTATAGTTAGTTGGGGGATCTTCACATGAGGGCACACCATAACACAAAGGTGGATTTAGCAAAGCGGGCTCAGTAAAACCTTGTAAGGCCACCTGTCCATTAGAAGACAATGTTTCCCCCATATTTGAGCTTTTTTATAAGAACGAACAAAAGGTGCTTCTAACATCCCCCCTAGCTCAGGTTCTCCCTCACTGAGCCAGTAAGCCTTCATTAAGCTATCTGAATTACTTTTTAAATTAAGAGAGCAGCACACATTCCTGCAAATGAGAACAAGAAGAGGTTTTTGGCAATGATCCTGCTCACTAATTTTAATATTTTACATTTATGCACTGCCTTTCATCTCCCAGGGTTCCAGAGTGCTTCACTAAACAGTGGGCTCTGTCCACAACTGTTGCCTCCTCGTCATGTCACTTTTGCTCATAGGACATGCAAAGTCTGACCGACTTCACAGGTGTTTGTCTCACACACACAAACAAAAATGCCACTGTTGACACTATAATTAATTAATTTAATTAACACAGAAAGCATAGGAATAATACATTCAGCTCAAGGAAACTGGCCTGATCCAATGAAATCTGGTTGAAAAAGGAAAATGTTACAACCAGGCAAACCTACAGTACCTTAAAAGCAATGACAGCAGCTAAGATACATCTCCTAAATTCCTCCTGAGAGCAGTGATGTTCCTGCTGTTTACAGTTACACATTAAAATCCCTGCCCACAGGTGAAGACACTCACGCTGCACAGTTTATTACGGCTACCTTTGACCATGAGGATGTTACTCAAAACCAAAGGCCACACACCAGTATTCCTTATGGTTGTGGCCCTCCTCTCCCCACAAGCTGATCACACAAAGTGAACCACTGTCGCCATGCTGTCACTGAAGGGTAAAAAACAGCCCTCAGCCCTCCCAACCAAGAAACCATGGACAGCCCATGTCTGGGCACCACCTGTTGACAAAACAGCAGTAACAAGTCAGCTCAACTACATTAACTGAAGTAAAACCACTCCCAACAAAAGCATCTCTAGCTGAGAAAGCCCCCGCAACACAGCCGTGCAGACTTCACAAAATCCCCTGCTGGTCTTCATTTCTGACCAACAAAAGCTGGGAAGATGGAGCAACTCCCACAGTCAAGGTCTTGGCAGAAAAACAGTGCCTGCCCTCCTGCACTAACCCCCCCACCAAAACCACAGCTGGGCTCAGCACGGGGCCATTTTCTCCCAGGCTTTTTTCTGTTATATAGAAGAGATTGTTATTTTGTTTTGTGCTAACAACTGCAAAGTGCTTTTTTTACCCCTGCAAAGCACTGCCATCCCTTAGATCCCCAGACTTTTTGTGAGTGCAGAGCTGTACAACCCATCAGGAAAACCTGTGACTTTGTTCATTGTGCTGGTTGAGTTGTGAGCAGGGCTATAATGGGAGCTCTCATGGCCCCATTAATTCATAACAAGCCACTCCACTAAAGTCACTATTTGTCCATTTAGAATAGAAGGAAAGGAAAACGTCAGCAGTGCTTCAGCAGCTGCTTCAGCTCCTTTTAGGCATTTGGTAAGTGGATGTGTACATAATCACATGCTGAAAAGAAAAAGGCAAGGGAGAGGCAGCGATCTGCAGGAGGTGGTTCTGGCACCAGCCACGGCCACTCGGGTCACAGGTCCAGCAGCACAAGCACATGCTCCTCACACATCTCTTACAGAAACAACAGGAGTTTGAATCTCTTCAGAGTCACACTGGTTTTACCCCCAGACAAACTTCAAAGTTTTCCTGATTTACACACATATGAGATCAAAAATAAGCCCCCCACCATCTTCAGCTCATTGTAAACAAAAAAAATTCTTGCAAGTCTGTCTGGCCCAAAAATCAAAGCCCCTGAGCCTTTGCGGGGAAGCAATAAATCTGAACCCTTCACAGAATTTTTTTTTTTCAAATAATTACCAGTCTGGTTTGTGTTTCTCATTTAGAAACTTTCTTTCCATGTAATTGCAGTATTAAAAGAAACAGGGTAAACAGTGTGACAAGACAGAGCAATTTAATTTCTGCAAGTGAAGAAGTACGAAACAATTACAGAAGGAAGACTCACACTCTGGTGAGAGACACCTCACATCCAGTGCTCAATGAGCTAACCAGGAGAGAATACAATTTGCATAATGTTAAATTAGCAGCATAAATATATGCTAATCATACCCAGCTGCAAGCATCTCACCTTATCTCATGTGCTTAGTACAATGAAGTGGTATAAAAAATTAAAGATAAGCTTGTGTTGCAAAACTTAAAGGCAAATCCAAAGTTCCTCGAACTTGAAGCTTGTTCTTAGCTTGGAATCTTTAGAAGATTTCAGGCAGAGCAGTCCCTGGAGTCTCTTTGTCTTTAACTTTCCCCACACAGCCCCACTGCCAGCCTATCTCTGCAAAGACCTGCTGACCTACTGTTCTCAATACACCATTTTCATCTTGCAGACTTTCCATCAGCTTTCATTAAGTTTTAGATCAAGCAGAAGTGGTTTTGAAATTGTTTAAAGCCTAAGTTGCAACCATCAGCAGTTAAGCACAGCAAAGCATCTAACCTGACTGGAGCTGACAGGTCCCATTGTAATAAAAAAATCAAAATAAGGGGTTTCCAAATGAATTTCCCCGAAAGGCAGGATTACTCATGACTACAGCTTGGGTAATAGCAAGTCTGTATACTATGGGAATATAGAAACATATTAACTGCTGACCAGAACACATGCTTTCTGGTTAGTTTCTTCACAGTTGTTTAGAAAATACTTCTAAGTGCAGGTAAACAGACATTTTACATTCATTTCTTGTATTTTGTTGAGGGGAAAAAAGATACCTATAAATCTCTGCATTAGCAAACCCAGATCACTTGCAGATGCATATACCACTTCAGACTCAGCAACAAGAAAGCAAATCAAACATAAATTAAGGCAGAAGTTGAGATTCGGGCTTTAAACCAAAAGAACATTACTTAAGGAAGGGACTTAGCAAAATCTAAGATACAATTTTATAGCCTGGCGACAGTAACAGGAGTAGTAATGACTTTAGGGGAATGCTTTAGGGTTTTCTATCTCAAAATAAATGTAGACTCAATGCAAAATATTTGCGAATGAGAGAAGTGAAATCTTTGCATATTTCATGCACATATATGTAAGTACGTAAGAAAGCTCATACCTAAAAATAAGCTTTTCTGGTATGGGTACTGCATGTGTATGCATTGTCTGTTGATACAAAACCAAAACAGATTAGGAAAATCAATACTCAATTCCTTTTCTAGATTTTTATCCACTGTAGTACACAAAAGCAATTTAGGTCCTGGCTGCACTGGATCCTTACTTCAGCATTTATTAGATGAGTATATTTGTCATTCCTTCTGACAAACAATACATAACAGGTGGCAAATCAAGACAGTTTTATATTTAGTACATTTTTTAAATGTAAGCAAAACAGAAAACTTTAAAAAAAACCCCACATTTAGTTTCTGGTGCTAAGAGAGGCAAGAATCAGAAAAAGCATCAGCCATTTTTAACCATGACCAAAACAACTTGTATTCCAGGAGTCCACAGACTTTCTAAAATGTCGCCACTAGAAAATGAGGAAGAAGGGCTCGTGTCGTGATTAGCTGACTGTTCCACAACTTTGAACATTAACTGTGTGTTCAAGACCACACTGTATGGAGAGCATCATTTTCTCACAGTGACGTTGACTGGTTTGCAGACTAAAGCTATAGAAACAAGAAAGAAACAGAGTTTTATGCTGATCTACAGAAGAGAAATGAAAATTATTTTTAACCACAAAGTACATCAAAAAATTCTGGTAACCTCACAGGATGAGACAGTTTGGGTGCTGAAATTTGACTGCAGTCAAGTATACCATCTAATTTTAAAATTATATTCTAATTATCTGACCAGGATTTAGGTCGACTAAGAGTATTTTTTTCCTAACAAAGATTTTTAAAATTTTGTTCACTTTAATCTGTTTCCCTTCTATCTTTTGAACAATGCCTACTAGACCAATTGTCCATGTTATATCCAAATAACCGACATTCACCTTTTGCCTGTATCAAGGACTCTGATTTTTTTATCCATGTCCTCCTCTGTTTTCAGTATTCAGTAAGATGTGTATGAAATTCATGTATTACTGTCTGTTTTTTCAGAATCTCCTGAATTTGCAGCACAGTTAAAAGAAAATGAGTCACAGCTCCAGGAGAAGGAAACTCCATTGAACAGTAAGAGCTAACACACAAATTGCCTGGTACTGGAAATCAATAGCAAGTTGAAACACATGACTAGATGGACTGTAGCATCTGCCTAGTGTGTTTGCATACACCAATTCAAATGAGAACAACCAACAAAAAGGAGGATCGTGCATCAGAATCAGTGAAAAGTTAAAACCAGAAGGAAGTTATATAGGAGATGCTTTATAGTCACAAATTCAGGAGCCAGGAAAACAAAAATGACAAGCAGAACTTTAAAACAAAGCACATGAAAATCACAGCCACTAGTGAAAAAACAGGATGTTACAAAAAAGCCTTTCTTAATGGATGGAAAACTGAATAAAAGCAATTTGAAAATACCCATAGATTTTTTAAACATAAAAGATCACAGACCGAGGAGATTTCGCATTATGAATAAGGCTAGTGAAAGTAAGCTGACAGTGACAAAAGTTATGATCTGAACTTTCATTCAGTGAAACAAAAAATGAACAGTTTCAGGGAGAGAGATACACGTACCCACTCCTGTCACATAAAACAGTACATTAGCAGAGCAGCTAATGTCCAAAACTTACTTATCACCCTCTTTTGTTCCTAAACCACAGTCACACTCCCTCTGCTCTGTATTAAATTGGATGATTGCAATTGCTGCCTCAGTACTTCTTCACTTCTCTTTCAAATCCCAGAACATAAGGTTAGCTGCTTATTGGACAAAACATACACCTGGTTTAGCAAAATTATTCAGCTTCCCTCTCCACATCCATAACAAGTAGATCATCTGCTCAAAACACAAGAAAAGAGCTAAAATACCATTATTTCTAGGATATTTGTGGTACTTAAAAGACATCTATGCTCTAGAAACTGAATTGAGACCTCTAACGTATTTCATACAAGCCTTCCAACAGTTGTCAAATGGTAATGACTTTTACAGACTAGGAAATATTAGCTTTTGTCTTTTTAATACATTATCTAATTCTCAACTGGAATAAAGTACTGAAAACAGCCAATTTCTGCAGAATTCCTTTCCTTTCCTCACGGTTGAAGTCATCTGTACCTTTCAACACACTTAAAACTCTAAATAAGAATTAATCTAAGAAATTACTGAAAGTCGTTTCAAAGTAGCCTAATCGTACCCCACATGTGCAATACTCATTATTATTACTGTAAAGTACATGAATAAAGGAAGGGAGTCTGTACACCTTGAGACCAAGCACTGCACCGCTCCATGAAACTGGAAAGAAAGTTACTACCATTCATACCAAGCAACTGAAGTACGAACATTTCTTTTACACTATGCCAAAACTACAGCAAAGAGTGCTCCACAGCTGATGGTTTTCTTGATGGCACTACACCTGTTCATTTCACAAGGTTTTAATAGTTGAGATGAGAGAAACTGAGCTCTAAAATGACCTCTTGGAAATAATGGAGTTATTCCCTTAAGCTTCATGACTGAAATATATTCAAAGACAATTTACCGAAAAGATTGCTCATGAATATATATGTGTATTTTTATTAATTTTTTTCAAATACACAATAATTTCTCCAACCTCAGAGGCTCCTTCTTACCTTTCTTCTGGGGAGGAAAAAGAAAGAATTTACAACATGCAAAAGGAATGAAAGTTGTCTTCATTAACATTGTTTGTGATTAGTACAACACTTAAACCCCACCTGATGAAATGATTAACTGGAAAAAAACAACAGATATCACACTACACAACAAAAACTAGAAGAGCTCTTGTAAGGGTTTAACAGTGAGGTCAAGATTGTTATGAACAGAAATACATTGCAAGTCCTGTTTCATAAATATTTGTGTGTTTATGTTTATAAAACATCTGCATTGTTAGTTCTGAGGAAAGCATAATTATGATTTGATAGGCAGGTTAATAATCAGCATTCTTTACAAGAGTCCGTTATGTGGGTCCTTATAAAATTACATTTTCTTTTGTCAAAGCTGCAGCTGTGCTGAAACCTCATTCCTTCTTAGAACATGCATTTAACTTCTGAGCGCATAGATGGTATTATTGTGTAAACTTACTTAAGAGGTCAAATCCATTCCTCTGGACCTGTTTAAGAGTTAAGAATACCTATCCCAACATAAAATTTCTTCTTCAAAATATCTGAATTCCCAGGCAAAGCCATTTTTTTTAGAGTTTACCTTTTTTAAAAAATAAGCAAACAAACAAAACTGCTAGCATTATAATAAACATTATGAAACCCAAATAATAATCTGGGCACGTGTGTTTTCTCTGCCTATTGGACTTCAGTCCTGAGAACTCCCCTGTTCTTTCACCATGCAGCAGCCCAAACCTGTTTATGGGGCTGTCCAGAGCCCCAGAGCTCTCACCATGTAGCTTGTCTGCATGGCACTGAAAACATTTATCACCTGGGGGACCCTCAGCTATATTACATACAATTACTCAAATGACAGCAAAGTTGGGAAGAAAGTTTGCCATGCACTGGTTAATTAAGAAAACAAAACCAGAATACCCATGGCTAAAACTCTTTGGGGACTTCTCCTGCCTCCAGCACTCAGTCCTGCCATTCCCTCCCAGGCTGTGGAAACAGGCACTGTTCAGAATAACTAAGGATGATGCCCTGCCTGTGTCACTCCTGGGACACCTCAGCTTTCCTACAAGCAGCCACAGCTGCATACACGATGTGGTACAGACTGTAACCCCAAACCAGCAGACTCAGATTAGTTTCTTCTGAAGAGATCATTAGTTCTTTTAAGCTAAGGGAATCCTCCTGTCTTCAAACCCTCTTCCCCAAAAGAACAGGCAGATCCTCCCTCCTATATCCAGGGGTTGAAAACAAAAAGCCTGGTCCCAACCTGTGAAACTAAAAAAAGACAAACTGAACACTATCACAGGTATTACCTTTTAGTCAATACCAACTGCAGTTATTTAACCTCATATTCTCTAAATTACAGTTTAATTTGTAGTTTAAAAATTGGATGGGATGATGAACCTTTTCATCTTTTATGTCTTTGCCTCATTCACATGCCCATGCCAAAAGCCATCAGAACATATGGTACACAACGGAGTAGCAAAAGAGTGTTATTTTCACTCCCAATGGCAAAGATCTTCAGAAACAAGTGTTTTTGCATACATTTGGCCTTCTAAGTCTGAGGTCTTCTGGAAGGAAATCACCACACTTTAACACCCTGAACATGAATTTTCAATTGACATCCAAACAGACTGCTCTCTCACTCTTTGTCTGGAATAAAATATACTTAATTTTGAATTGTAAAAGTAAATAACATAAGTAAGCACATTCTGGGAGTTAAGTATAAATGACAAAAACATATGTTACACCAGTGTTTATACAGAAGCATAGATCACATTTCTTGAAACACTCTGGTTATTGTCTTTCTAAGCGCTGCTACAATCCCTTGAATATGAATGATGCTTCCTGTAAAAGAAATACTACAAAATCATCCTACATAGCTGGCTGGAATGTATTACTCTGAGGACAAATATATTGTGTGAATTCTACATAGACCACTGAGTATGGGACTGAGAAGACCTGGGGTCTGCTTTCAGCCCTGTTGCTGCCTAATGTGCAGTTACAGCAGCTTTCCATAGAGAAGTCTGTCTAACATTTCTGTGTCCCATTTCCACACGTGCAGAATGGGAATAATGACTTTTTTTTTTTTTTTTNTTAATGTTTTTTTTTTTTTTTTTTTTTTGATTTTGACAAAGCATTTTGTGATCAACAGGTAAAAACATAGCAATACAAGCTTATTTTATCCAATCTGTCAAGCTTTCTCCATGCAATTTCATTTGTATTATTCATGCATGAAGGATGCAAGAGAAAGATGCTTCAGCACCACAACGCTAAAATTGTTCTCCTTTGCTATTCCCTGCTGCTGCTGTAACATATTTTGCGGCCAGATTCCAGTACGGCTGGTGTTAAACAAACAGGAATGGTACCTACATCTGCTCAGAAAAGGGTTGCCTAGCAACTGCAATCAAAGGGTGTTTTCCCCTCACCAATCTACTGAAAATTAATAGAATTTTCTATACAATATTCTAACACTTTTAGTGGCTATATAAATGGTTTATTATTATTATTATTATTATTTTTGTTTTGTCGCTAATGTGTTTCATTTCGTGATCTGATTCAGGCAAAAAAACAGAGTAGCTAGAAAAGGTCAGATTATGAAGCACAAAAAGGTTCAGAGACTTGTTTGATGTAGAAATATTCTTTGACAGCTCATTGCATTTATTTACTATACCCTTTTCTTCTGCCATTTCAGAATCTATTTCAGCTGCCCCACGGGAGCATGAAGCCATTAGCCTGAATTATCATTCTGAATGCAAATTTCACAAGGTAACACCAAATCATGAAGGTTTTGATTCCTGTATTTACTGAGATGCTTTCCCTTTAGAGAGGTTACAGGTCTGCTATTTGTTTGCATATTAACAGCATTGATTTTCAGTATACCTGACATTACAGTGTTCATTTATCATATGTGTAATAGCTGAATACCAGAAGATGTGCTGCAGAGTGCACGTCAACACACAGAAAAGAAATTAGTATCTGAGATATTAAACAGGCTACGCAAGCAAGGAAACAAATCAATCAAACACGGAGCAAAGAAAGCTGGTAGAGCCTATTCATCAGGTTTCAGCAAGTTTCATTTCCAACCATGCTGAAATAGGAGCAGAATTTTGATTTTAAAGGCTTTTACTGCACGCACTGAAGCAAAAAAGCTCGGACTTATTGGTGAACATTAAAGGTCTCATACTCTCCTCATCACAAAATAGCTATCTTTGGTAGCAGGAAGGATCAAAGAGGCTGGTAGAACCCAGATGTGCCTATATACCTCCTTCCACTATGTCCAGATATACATTCACCAGGTCTGCATCTGAGCCTGCCAATGTCCTGGTCTACAGCCAGCCCTCAAAATGTCCTCCATTTGATGCAGCTGCCCTTTGCTCTCCATCTTCCACACCACACCCATTGTCCATGTGTATTTAAATGGTATGCAATTATTTAAATTCCTCCATCTGTCTCCCCACGACCTTCCATATATTAATTCTTAAAGGGAAAATGGCTTTGCTATTTGCTAGATGCAAGCATTTACCTGGATAGCAGCCAGTGGAGCAGGCTGTTAAACAAACAGCCTGATGGAACAAAACCAAACATGAAGCAGCAACAAAGAGAAGAATATACTTTCACTCAAACAGCAATCTCCTATAAGAGTCCAGGCAAAGCCAGAAAACAATGAAATTAGAAAGCTTTCATTTTTTTTGTCCCTAACTATAATAAAGGTGAGGAAGTTGAAAGTGTTTTGCTTAGAAGAACCCTCCACACTTTCCCTTCTCCCTCATATCAGTGCCCTGTGCTCCACGCAATCCAACATCAAAAGCAACTCTAGCAAAAACAGCTCCTTAATTTTTCTCCTGTGCTCATCTCTGATTAAGGGGTGAACTTTAATGTAAACAGCACTTCATCCAAGGCCAGGAACTCACACAAAATAGGGCATCCTACCAAAATGGAATGGTAGGATGTAAGGTGGACTTTTGACACTTCCAGACGCTGGAGGCTCAAACCATGCATGCAGTGACTACAATTTAGCACCGTCTGTGCTTGTATCAGTTTTCATACTCTTAAAATATGCACTATATTTGTGCAGTTCCCTCAGCAAAAGAACTGTGGCATATCCTGTGAGAATAGCAGCTAAAGATCCAAAAGTCTGATGCAAGATTGCTTAATAATTGCACAACTGTCTTGAAAATTTACTTTAAAATCATATCTAAACTCTTTAGAGATGGGGGTTTGTTTGTTTGTTTAAAGAAGCATGTTAAATTATTGTATTTTCAATCCAGGAAAAGTATCTGTGGTAAATGCTGACAAAACTCAGCTTAAAAATACATTTCTTCACACTTGATTTATCCAGCTCGGAGAGTCCTAAGGTGGGGATTCTCTAGACTGTAAACTGCTCCATAATCTCAATCCTTCTTCTAGATACCTAATTCAGATCTACCACACCTTTATGAATGGAGAGGGAAGAAGGGTCCAATGTGAGAGCACCACTGACCTACAAACTGGTGCTGACATTCCCTGCTCTGTTTTCCAATTCCTTTTGCAATAATTTCTGTTTCTACTTTTGATGTTTTGATGTGTTCCTCTCTCGTGTGCATCATTTAACATTTCTCTACACTGAATTGGATCCAACATTAATCACCACAGTATGTAAGCTGTTGCTGTATCATGTATGAGTATTTTGTGCTGCTTGCACCCATACTGGACTTCACTGATGCCCTCTCTCCTCCAGGTGAGCTAACTAATACACCTTTTCTGTTTCACCTTTCAATCAATGGATCATTCTCTTACTTCATGGGAATTTAATATCTTTGAGAGCCTTTAATGAGAGACTTCCCTTGCATACACTTGGCAGAGACCATCAGGGAATTACACTGATTTCTGAAGCGTGACTTCTCTGTGTTGGCTCTTCTCCATATGGCTTTTAAATTCACATAAATTAAGGTCCACATGCTCATAATTTTCAATCTTTACCACAGTTCCTATTCAATTCCTCTGAATACTGCTTTGTGATTTACCTTGGAGCTTCTTTTTTTTATTTTATAATTTTTTTAACTAGCATATCATTAGCCCATTGAAGTCACAAGGTAACAAAGTGGCTTTAAACAGCTGGTTGCACACTAAATCATTTGGCTACTTCTTCACATTCCTAGTAATCATGCTCTGTTAATTTTTCTTATTGGATCCACACCTTCACCTATCAGCTGTTCAAATTGAAACTGAACTTTCCTGTAAAGGAGATTGAGTTGGGCCTAATGCCTTATAGAATGTTGTTAAAAGCTAAAAAAAAAATTCTGCACAGAACAGCCCCACGGCAGCTAAATTTATCTTATTCATTTAGTTCTTTTACAAAGACATATACATAAACATGAGTTTCAAAAATGCGCAGAACTGGTGAAGAGTCTTTAACTGAGATAAAAACTAATAAATTAATTATGGCAAAGACACAAGGTAGCACTAATATCTTGAAAATGTGCTTTTTGTTCTTTGATCTTATATAAAAGACTATCAGAAACACTTTCACGCCAAACAAAACAGAATTCTACAAGTATCTTTTCTCCAAAAAAGTTAGCAAATATTTACTTGTCTCTGTAGCCAGCCCTATCATACTCTATCTCCTTCCCTGAGGCAGGACTCTGACATGAAGTTCCTCGGGGGCACAAGGAAAGAGTGACCAGGCACCGAGGTGTCACTCTGTAAGCAGGCGTAAGGACAGACAGATGCTGGGTTTTATTACACCCAAAGAGTCACCCATTGCAGCTGGGATGGTCAGAGAGATCAAAATGTGAGACTGGGATAGGCCAAGGGCAAACTGCGACACGTGCACAGCAGAAGAAAATGGGACAAAGTCATACCTCGGAGGGTGCCTTGGTGGCAACACAGCTTCTGAAGGCTTGTACTGGTCTGGGAACATTTAATAGCACCTAGCAGCTGTCCTGACTCAGAGCTGCACTCAGAAACTAAATCCAGCCTTCCCTTTGCATGAAACACATTCAGAGACCTAAGTCTGTTTAATGAGTACTAATTTGTTCATGAAGCTGACAGGTGAATTTCCTCTTCAATCTATATTATATTGCATGTTCCTTTTGTTGGTTTCTGGGGAAAAAAAGCAGCAGAAGCCCTTATTTAAAAACAAACAAAAAAACCCCTCATGGTGAGATTGACACAAAAGAAACTTGTTTCTCATCAGTAATTGCTTCCCCCTGGGCTTGACAATGTTTACAAATGAAAGCTTTTCCTTCATATATGGCTTGACCTATCATGTATTATAGCTGCTGCTGCTGATCCACTCCTCCCTGCACACAAGGCTTGCTATCTCAGTTTTGTACTGTAATTAAATATTTTCTGATGGCACATTATTTATTATTCGTCACCTTCAGCTCTCCTGGTGTTTATACATCTCCACATGTTAGCAGGCAATTCAAAAACTGTTATTAACAATATTAATGTCCTAAGAGCTTGTTTGATGCGAGTGAGACGCAGGGTTGGACTGTTTGACTGGAAGGAATAAGGGGTGTGGGGGGAGGTTTGTTGTTGTTGGGTTTTTTTTTAATTTGTGCATTATCTAGCACCTTGTAGTCGTTGTTCACAAAGATCTTAAGTAGTCAAGGAGGAAATATAAACAAAAAATATAAAAAAAATTATAACTAATCTCATTTGACCATTAAAAAACTACCAAAGAGTGAAGCAAAGAAAAAAGAGAATAGGTATAATTTTGTTATTTTACTTTTTTATTAATTTTTTGCTCTTAAAAAAATCAAAATAAGCCACATCTTTCCTCCCAAGACCAGCTTCAAAGATAAGTAGGACCTGTTGCACTAGAAGGAAAATCAAGATCAAACAAAAGAGGAATGCCGTATTTCAGATATTCAAACCTAACTGTCCAGATGATTCTTCCAAAACTTCAAGGTTGGTTTTTTTTTTTTCCTTATTCCTCTTCTCTATATACTCATCTATACCGATATAACCACAGCAACATTCAGTGCTACCCTTGAAAGTCACTGTGACTTGGTACTGAGAATTTGGCCCAGGAGGTAAAGGTATTCTCTCACAGACTCAATTCAGTGTGCTTGCTTCAGAGCTGGTATTTAAAAACCTTTCAATTACAATCCTAGCTTGCCACACTTAACAACCTTAAGCCAGTCAGCTTCCCATTTTTCATCTTGCTCCATATTTCCCACGATCTCCTGCAGGCCACAGTTAACACCCCCCATCTCCCTCCCCTCCTCCCCCAAAGAGCACTGGGGGCAAGAGGGACTGCTTGCACCTTTGGGAGCTCGGAAGCCAAAGATCAGGCAACCCCCTAGCACTTCTCAGCCAGGAAGCACAGAGCTCAGAGCCCGGGGGAGCGCTTGGCAGAGTGGGACAAACACAGAAGGAATGGGTAAGAGACAGAGCCCAACGGGCACGGGAACAGGAAAAGCAGGCTGAACTGAGAGGGGGTCCATTTTGTTCAGTGTTTTGCTTAAAATATCATTGATGAATAAAAGCATCTGCTGAAAGGAATTTGTGTATGACCGGGATGTTTTTTACGGAGAAGACGATTACAAAGTCCCCACACGTGCTGCACGGGTGCTCACAGCCCTGGGGCAGCAGGGGCAGGCTGAGAGAACTCCCAGTCCCCAGAACCTCTTGGCGAGGGACAGACCAAGCCTCAAGCTAAGTTCTGACATGGCTTCAGGTATGCACGAGGGGACACACCAGCAGCTGTTCTTCCCCAAAATTATTTGCTGGTGTAACAAACCAAGTTTAAAAAACATAAATATCTAGAGTAACAACACTCTTTAGAGGCTCCACATGCAAAGCACCTGTAACCATCACTAAGCATTTTCTTTTATTATAAACAATACAATTTGAAATTATGTGCACACTGAACTAATGAAAAATAAATTGCATGCTGCATAACTATTAGTGCATACTAACACAGTCACGTTAGATTGCTAAAGCTTTTATTATCCAAAAAGTCAGAGCATTTCCCTTTTAGCTAACCCATGAGAAAAAGGAATTGCCTTGGCAATGGTAAATTACTTGGGGTTGAAGTGCATCCAAAACCCAGGATCTGCAAACCTCTTATTTCTCACTTACTGTTAATTTAAACCTAGCCTATTTGTTTTTAAAGACTTGATTCAGGCCCTCTGATACATGCTGGACTAGAAATATACTGAAAATTACGATTTTGTAAAGGGCATTTTACAGACATCCCGTATCATAGCAAATTTCATCAACTTCTTTTAAAATACATAAATGAAAATATGCATTTTGTGTCCAACATTTAAATCAATGTAGTTCATGTAGTGCAATGTAGTTGAGACACTAATTAGTTTTCCTGACAAATGGTGAATTTTCAGCAATTCAAGGTACTGAAAATATTTTCATTTATTCTCACCTCTTATTACTCTCTTTTTCAGACATAAAGCTATGTATATTTATGTCTATTTTTCCCCCCTCAACAAAAAAATAAATTAACATCATCAAAAATTGGGATTTTACAATGAGTTAGCATTTATCACACCAAACCACTAAGACGTCTTGCTCAGCTGGAACTGTGCACATTCCCAGATGGTGTATTGGATTATAATTTCACAAAATGAGTTTACTCTCTCAATAGTTTCTCTTGCAATTTCCTCTGAAAAGTCATCTAAATACTTCCACAGTCTCTATTCCTACTCCCTGTGGAGTCTCCCATATCTTTTCTGTATGGCACTATTTTACTTTGCTATCATGGAATATTATATGTAGGAATTATGCTACTGAGATTCTCCTATGGCATTCTTACTTTTCATTCTTTCATTATAATATTTATATTAAGTTCTTTACAAGTTGGCTTTTTAAATTTCTTTTTATCCAACACATTCACACAGTTCATGTTCCCTGTACCTGATATCTTAAATAATTGAACTATGACTTTCAATGTCCATGAAGGACAATGAAAAGTAAAACTTTATCTGTTGACACCTAGGTGATAGGAGAGCTGCACAAACCCTAGAAAGACAACTGCATTTCTGCTGTATGGTGAGAGCAACTCTGTGGCCTAAAGCATGGGGTCAGGAGGTGATCCTGGATTTGTTGGATATTGGCACTGAGTGCCAGCCCCGGGAGCAGCCTCTCCTGCTGCAGAGATGGGAAATGGTGGCAGATCCACTTTGCTTTCACCATACACACTGCCCAAGCCATTTGGTGTGCAGGGGGCTGAAGAGGAGGCAATAATAACGAGAGGCCAGAGATGGTTTGTGTTTACCTGAAGTCACATGAGAAAGCTGGCACCAACAGGGTTAATGACCTTTGAGCAATGGAGGCACCACCTTGATCTTTCTGAAACAGAAGTTTCTCCTTAGAGGCATCACCTGCAGAAGTCTCCACCAGGAGGTCACGAGGCAGAGAGAAATATGCTGACGTGGACTATTTTAGAGATGAAACAGAACATTTTCTTCACCTAATCTGGGCTCACCCAACCATAATTCTATGATTCTAAATTAAGGATATCAAGAAAAGAAACAGGTTTACAGCTAAATTAGCAGGTTACATTGCTCAGAGCATAACTCAGTATTACAAAAGGGTTTTATTTGGCCTTAGGGCTTGTCAGTGGCATTATATAATCCAACAACCAAGGATTTACATTATCCTCCCTTTGTTCTCAAATGAACATTTCTCGCTGATTTATTGATTTTGTTTGTACAAGTATAAGGAAACTCATGGGTAATTTTTGATGGTGGGACATTACAGCTCCAATTAATTTAACATCTCCTGTTAAATTGGAATGTAGCTTAGTTTGCTAAAATATTGGCATATTCTAGAAGTTCAAAAATTCATTGTGTACTGTGCACATACATTCAATATACCTCAAATAGCAGTGGACCAAGCTCACACAATTAACACAGCAGCTACATTATTGCTGTGGCACCTTTGCTACTGCAGACTGCCAAAAGTTGCCCATTTTTGTAGTTTGCATAGATGCTGAAACAAAAACGCAATTTCTGATAAGCATCACTTGTTCCCCAGAGATAAGTAATGCAACAAACAGAGCCATATACTCTCAAAATAATGTTGCTAAGTGAGTGCAAGCAAATTTTATATTAAGCTAAGCCTCTTATTTGGTTATAATCACTGGATGTGGATGCCTATTCTAGCCACACAGGGCATGTGCAAGTTGCTCATCAAATATCATTTCTGGTTAATGACAGAACTCATACATAAAACATAAAAGTTTGCTTGTCTTTTACACTCCACCTTGTGCATCATCTCAAATAGTTAACATGCACAATGTATTAAAGAAAAAAAAAATCTAAGAATCTACCATCTTAACAAACATGAACTAGTGACCAATTATTACTGTTTCACTGTAATCTCTGCTGTCCACAACATAACTTCCTGGACATGGAAGTGAGAGAATAAAGTGGTGATATCTAAATTAACACACTATATAATTAATTATATATATTAAAAATTAATACACATATTCACTTTGTGCTGCTCTTACAAAATCCTGCCCACAGCCAAGCTATTTAAGCTGTCATTGAAACTGACACCCTGATCAAAGCACCTGGAAAGCAACAATGTTTTGAAGTGGAGCTGTGCTTTCTCCTTCTGCCTCACTGGAGCTCTGGTGACTAATCTGTAAAATTATTCATGCATTTCTCCATTATTTATTCTTTTCAACAAATTGTTCTCTTTACTTAATGCAACAGGTTAACCTTCACAAAAAGTCTAATGAAGAAAATAATTAAAAACTGTTTCAAAATTCACAAATTTGGTGTTTAACAAAAACATGTAAATCCATAAATCAGTAAATGGATACATTTACTTTTTAGTTAACGAGCATCATTCTTTGGGATTTTTTATTTTCCTCATGCATTTCATGTTTTCTAGATGACAGATTTTACTAGCAATGGTTCAACCCATGAAGGCTGCATATTGGAACTAGCATGCATAAATACATTTAAACCCCAATACATATAAGATCCATATATATACCTATTCACACACACATATAGGAACACATTCCTATATACACAAGTAACCTTTCAGAGACCCGAATGCACTAGAGCATTTAAGCAAAGCACAAGAGGAAACAGACCATATTTGAATTGGTAGATCTGAAGATCGGCCACTGGCCCGGCAAGGAAATGCTTTTTCTCAGGCAATTTGTGAACATATGCTCTTAGATGTGAGTCATATGTCAGACTATATCACACACACATATAAAATAACACGTCATTTACAAATTACAGACATTTCACGTCTCAGCATTTCTGGAACATGACTGCATCCAAACCTTTAGTACTACAGGAAAGTTCATTGCAGAGACAATTGAACAGACTAGAAGAGGCCTTTCCCAAGATACCTTCCTAAATTATCTTGGGTTATTTGCTAAATGGACAGAAAAATATTGCTCATGTTTCCAATGAATTTCTTAACAAGACCAAGAAGTGAGAAGGACAAACAGTCGGGCTGTGGTTACATAGTCATCTCATATGGCTTAAGACATGGCTTTTCCCCAGGAGTTCAAGCCCCACCTGCCACTTTAGAGATGCATAGCTGTGCTGGTTTTGGATGGGATAGAATTAGTTTTTTTCATAGTAACTGGTATGGGGCTGGTTTTTGATTTGAGCTGAAAACGGTGCTGATAACACAGGGATGTTTAGTTATACTGAGCACTGTTTACACGGATCTAAGGCCTTTCTGCTTCTCACCCCACCCCACCAGTAAGTGGGCTGGGGGTGCACAAGAAGTGGGGAGATGACACAGCTGACCCAAGGGGTATTCCATACCATACAGCTCATGCTCACTATATAAAGCTGGGGGAAGAAGGAGGAAGGGGGATGTTCAGAATGATGGTGGTTTTCTTCCCAAGTCACTGAACACCTGCCTGCCCATCGGAAGCAATGAATGTATTCCTTGTTTTGCTTCACTTTTGTGCACAGTTTCTGCTTTCCCTATTAAACTATTTTTGTCTCAACCTATGAGTTTTCTCATTTTTTCTTTTCCAATTCTCTCCCTGATCCCGCTGCTGGGGGAGTGAGTGAGTGGCTGCCTGGGGCTTGGCTGCTAGCTGGGGCTAAACCATAAAAACAGCAGAGCTGACTGGGAAGATACATTTTTTCAAACACAGAGGAAACAAGAGTATTCAATTTTGACATAACTGGAGTTTCTGGTACAGCCAAAGATCTTTCAAAGGCCTCAAAGTACTCGACAACCAGGCAGGAAATAGAGCTGGGGCTTCCAAGACCAGATCATACATCCATGCTGTGCTTGCTTCAGGGACATGCAACCAGCCACATCTAACCCTACTTCTCTCTCCTTAACCATCCTAGTTTCTCCAGTGGTAGGCCCAACCTCAGACCCTGACAAAACATTAGGTTGTAATACGGGTGCGGGGATGGAATCGTTGATGGTAAACAGTTTTAGTATCTGAAGAGACAGAAATTCCTGTCTAGTCTATACTCTTCAGGCACAGAAGGAGGCCACACACAGCACCGACCACCCCACCAGAGGTGACATTTTTTTTCAGTTCACCCTCAATGAACTAGAGCAAACAGGTAAGATTCAGACACATAGCTGCAGAAGAAACCCATACCAGCATTTTGACATTCATCAAAGTAATGAGTAATGAGAGTTAAGGGTTCAGAGAAAGACATTTCCTGGTATTATCTTTCCCTTAATTGTTGATCAAAACTAGAAGTTTATCAGAAAGCTGATTCTCACGAACTTTTGCTACCCACAGACAGCAAGAACGCTGTTTCTCTCCCTATTTCTCTCAAATATTACTTTTTCTTTTCCCCTCCAGCCCTTTCCAACCTCTCACCCACCCCCCAACAAATTTTACATTCTTCTAAGTACAGTTCTTTCTGCTAGGAAACATTTGATTACATCTTCTTTCATGTTCAGAGTTTTCTTTAAATTCTGCTTGGATTTTTTTGGCTCTTGATTCTTGAAGTTGCCATTTCTGTGAATCATTAATTCAGAGATGCATGAACAATCTTAGTTGATAGACTGTGTATTATGTTACCTCTCACTTTGCTCTGTTATCTTACATGTTGTCAAATCAGACTTCAAATTATGTCACAGCTACTCTTTCTGAATGGTTAATTTTTCACTGAGTTACACAGATGGGCAATTATTTTAAGGCTTGAATACCTGCCAACAATTGTAGTGGCAGGAAGCTGATCTCCAAAGCCCACACAACCACAGAGAACACCAAAAACCAGAAGACAACTCTGAATGTAAACTATACCAATTTTTATAGGTGGCGAACTTCAAACAAAAAATTTCCACACCATTAGAAAAGCCTTCAATCACCACAAGGATGTACTTCTGTATATATGAATGTGCAAAACTGCACATTTTAAATCCCAAAGAATAACTAGAGAGAACCAAAACAACTAATAAAATAACAATGTTTCATTTATTTACATATTTTAAAACAAGAACACTACTCAGGGGAGAAGTAGGGTAATCATCCTTTAAGCTCCATGTATTTATCTGTAAAAATGAGTAAAATATAAGCACCACTCTTGAAGAAGAAATGTCACCTAGAGCAACGGGAAGTGGGTCACTTTCCATGTCTTCTAGCCTGACAGCAGAATGGCCAGTGACTAATAAATCCTCTTTTAACTGTCTGTTATTCATCCACTGGAACTGGGACAAGAAATACAGAGTCCCTGAAATAAGCTCCTGGAAAACTATCCCTGCATTGTGGTTGTCTCCTGCTGCTGGCATACATGGATTCTGCATCCTGACACTGCTGCAATGTTGTCCCACTTACAGAATAGCCCAGGGCAGAACTGAGATCAAAAGAAATCACCAAACTTAATTCTACATTCACCATGAACAATAACATACACACAATAATACACAGAAAAGAGTTTATCTAAGTATATAAAGTCATATAGCGCCCAGCCAAGTCTGGCACTCACCTAAATCACCTGCTGCCTTCCCCTCTCTCCTCCTAAAAGCCCACCAAAATTTCTATCAATTTTCCAGAACTCTGAAACAAACCACCAGAGGCTCTGAAAAATGTACATTGAGAATTATGACTTCTTGTTTTGCACAGGATAAAACAAAACAGTGATAATAAGGATTAAACAAGACAGCCATCTAAAGCAGGCTTTCAACAGAAAGCGTTGCCACAAAGCAGTCCATGCTTCAAGGTGCATGGGGAGAAATCTCTGATATCCTGAAGAATCATTTACAGAGAGATACGAATATTTGGTTCCAAACCTATAAATAATTAAAGAAGTTAATAACTAAATACACGAGCCAGTCTTGTCTGTAAAGAAAATTCAGAAACTGTTGCAAGCACTTCTTCAATGACATCGACTTTCTTAAGCATAGTACAGACTTCTCTCAGCAGTGAAAAATGGAGCATGTGATGTTTCACAAGCAGACTCAGAAAAGGCTGGGTGCAGAACCACAAACTTCTAGGAGAGTGCTCATTTTACCAGGACTTTGTTCAGTACTCTAGTAGACAACACCAGCAAGTTCCATCTCCATACAATATATACTATCAGAATAAAAGGGAAAGAGAGTTCAGGCAAACTTTAAGAACAAACCCTGCTATTATTTGAATATTTCCCTGATTTCATAATAATTTTCTTTCATGGGTTTTTTTTCCACGTATGATTCTCTTTCCTTTTCTACAAATGGAGAGAATGGTCATGTTTGTAGAATGTCTGCTACAGAATTTTGAGGAAATCCTGACATTGATTTCATGCACATGAAATTGTGTGTTCATACATGAACACACAACCAGGCCTTGAGAGCAATTAAGATCCTTCTTGGCATGAGTATCCTACTAACCAATTACAGTCCATGAGTAAATAAGGATTGAGAAAGTGAAGGGAACACACCAGAACATGTCAGTCATTTATGATTAGCAAGGCCAACAATACACTCCAGTGCTAAGTTTCAAAATGTCATTTCAATAAATTAATTATGCCATTGAAACAGAGCTGACTTCATAAACCACATATAGTTCTGATTCCAGAGCATGCAATAATTAAAAATATAGTCAGTGGCTGCTGCAGAGATTTTCTGTTTTCAAGAGGAGCGAAGTTAATTAACCTCTGGCTTTCCAAAAGCATTAAAAACAAGAAGCAGCCTTCTAGATTGTGGTGATTTGGCCAGAACTGGCTTACTAAAGCATTTTATCTATTTACCATCACATGGACTACCAAATGCATATTCAACTCTTCATCAAGGAAGGACTGACTGTTCCTCTAGCTCACAGCTACCTCATCCAAAACAGCCCCCAGACCCAAGTGGAGGTATTAATGGTGGTAATCCATCAGCCAAAGGGAGGGAAGACTGCACATCTCACAGAACCATGAGCACGGTGAATGACTTTACACAGCAGATAGTAAAATAAGCAGTAGGTAGCGTAGAGACAGGGGGCATGAGAAAAAGCAATTTCTACAGGGGAAAACAGGCACATGATGAACTAAAAAATTTTCATCAGGAATTAATGTGAACTGTTCTACTGCTCTCGTTCAAATCAATTCTCTCTGAGCAGAATATTGTGCTGGCCTTGCAACTAGGTGACTGCTAATTACTACCTGGACTGAGAAAGATGCTCCACTGTTTTAATACTTGAAAGAGAACTGGGTTGGCAACCTCTGTATAATTAGTTTCCTAACAAGAGAAAGGATTTCAGATGTAGGATGCCTGAGGAGGAAGGAGAGAAGAGACCCCGCTACATACAGATTCATTTTTGTTCATTCTTTTCTCTCTCGTGACCTCCCCTTTATTTTCCTGCACTGTAAGGGACGAGTTATCATTAATGGCATAATGCATATTATTATTAATTAGCACTGTTTTTCTTATGTCAACCTATCCTATCTTGTTGACTTTCATATTTCTGTCAGAGAGACTCACTATATTTAAATACATATATAAATTGTCATTACAGCTTTCCTTTAAAAGAGAACTGTTACTACAGCTGACCAAAAAATTATCATTAAACAATTTTCAATGACAGTATGTCTTTGAAGGCACTGTATTTTTGCTAAGTATTATTAGTTAATTTAAAATAACACCTGGAGTGTTTTTTTCTTAAATCAAAATATTTTATTCCACAGCAACATCTGTTGTAAAACATATTTTACTTCATTCACTCATGAGTGTTCCCCATATTCATTCATACCGTCACTGACAGTAGATTTCCACCAACAGCCCAGAATGGCAAGATACCACAACCACTTGATTTAGTATTACAGTTGAATATCTAGGCTGTACAAAATCATCAAGGATGTCATTAACTACTAACACTGTCATGCCACTAATAAGCTAAAAACTGAGTAAAAGTCAAAATTAATTCGGTGTAGAAGAAAAAATAAGATTTCCTTAAGTTAAATCTTACATATTATTTTATCTCCATTTTACAGCAGGTTTTGGAAATACTTCAGTTTTTTAAATGTGAACTCATTGCACAGTGTTTTCTCCTCTCTTCTTGTTATGCTGCTTCAGCTTCTCTCATTCACCAGAGCTGAACCCTCCATGTCTCCACCAGGAGCTTTTCCCATCTCACAAAGGTCTGTCTACACCTACAGAAAACCCAAAACACCAGTCCCATAGCAACTGTTCTCTCCCTCTCAAAACTACGTCCTTCGCAAGGACCTACATTAGAGAATTATCATCTGCTTCTAGGTACAGACACGCAAGGCAAGTGTGGAAGTAATTTCAGTCCTCGCTTCTTGGGATTCTCCAACACAACAGCAAAACCATTTTACCACGTAGTTTCAGTGACTAATGGCATGCAGCCATGAGAGCCCTCTTGGACAGCCCACTGGGGAGGGGAGAATAAGCTATGATAATATTTTATAGGAAATTTTTTGTGAGCATCTCTCGTCTACTGGACATTTCGGTATTATTCAAACCTCAGAAATCTTCTGAGACTTCACAATCTCTAAAGTATATTCCAGGAGTTGTTACACTACTAGCACTAAAGAAAAATGAATATTAATAAAAGAAAATACACGGAAAAAAAGAAAAAAGATGGAAAGAAGAAAATAAAAATTCACAGAAAATAAATTAAATAAGAAGAAAAAACCTCATTTCATTCAGATATATTTCAGTACTACTATTATTGCCATGAAGCCTGAAACATCTAAAATAATCACAGGACAACGAAACCTGAAAGACAAGGCAAAGAACTGCTTGCTTACCAACATTTTGCTGCCCCTATTTCACCTCGTTTGGTGGCAAGAAGCTTTTAGCCTACGTGCTGAGATTTGACTGGAAAAAAAATTTCTGCCAAATCCCAGCATCTGTAAAACCAAAGAGAAAATTTTAGAACTGGGTTCTATATCTCTACTGATTGTCAGTGGTCTTCGACACAGATGGCATATAATTCTAAACTCTTTGGTCTGAGAAAGCTTCCATTGTATCATTTCTCCATATGGAGAGTTTGAGAGACTTTACAGCAAGCTTTGGCAAGTTTCTCCCATATAACATTATGCGTGCTCATCCATCACATTAAAGTTTTGAATTAATGACACTACAACATTTTATAAAGAAGACAAAAGACATTTTATTTTCCATCTTTCCTGACAAAAGTTCTTTTCTAATTTCAAAGTCCTTCATTCAATGATCAGGGACTACATTGCCATTAGCTAAGTTTCATGTAAGTGCAGATAGATCAGAGACACATACACCTTAACATTTACCACTATTGTCTGAAGTTCCCACCAATGCATACTCCTTCTCCAGGCCACTTAGCTCAA
This sequence comes from Pachycephala philippinensis, assembly GCA_013397055.1. Classification (NCBI taxonomy): domain Eukaryota; kingdom Metazoa; phylum Chordata; class Aves; order Passeriformes; genus Pachycephala; species Pachycephala philippinensis. Next base: position 1,196,590 of record VWZT01011964.1, read on the forward strand.
AAAAAAGAAGTCATACTCACCTGCAATAATGAATGGAAGAGTGAATGCATAAAGACATTGGAAAGCTAAAGCACATATGTGAAAAGAACAGCATTTCTTTTCCTTTCTAGGAGCATAACATTTCTTTTTCTAAACACTGTCTAAAAGGGGAGGGTTTAGGCAACGTGCATTTTTATATGGAAAATACTCCATGAAAATGTGATCCTGTAAGCTGAAATTCTAATTTATATGGCAGAAGGCTTTAAATGCCTGTCTACATTTAAAGCCATGTTCATTTAATAGTGAGTAGCCCACTCCACCTTTGGCTATCTCTAGAGGGCAAAATGGATTCCCATTAGTAATTCTGAGGCTTGGTGAAAGCTCTGACCTGTGCACAGGGTTTATCAAGGTCTGCTTTCTCCGCAACAGCTACAGATGGGGACAATCCTCAAGAGACTTACTCTGGCTGTTTTCTTCTGATGAAGCAACCCTTTGCATATCCTCTGCTTTTTATCACCCAAAATACAGCTCTCATCAATAATCACAGGAAAAAGACATCTAACTTTTTTTTAGTGTTTGGGTTTTTTCGCACTAAACACAAGGCTAGAATATGGGGATTGGATCCATTAAGGTTTAATGGTGAAAATGGCAACACCATGTATTTCCTCTTGGTAAAAGTTAGCGAAATACTAGGAAAAAGAGCTGAGAAAATTCTTGGCAGGGGTGGGGGAGTAGGCTTTTTACACAGAGGCCCTCCACAATCTTTAAAATATAATCTTAACCATGAAGACAAACAGAGCCCATCAATAATACGCGTATTCCACATCATCACTTTCAATTACTTACTCACATGAAGGCTAAAGTTTCGTACACAGTTCTGATCCAGAGTCAGCCCAACATAGCATTGATGTTGATGGTGCTACTCTGATGACATTTTTATTATGTAAATGAAGGGTGCAAATTTTGCCTTAAAGAAGTACTAGATACAACGCTGTTTCTAAAACACATACAGTTTGGTTTTGGCATGTTATTTTTTTTCGCTTTTTATCTCATTAAAAGAACAGCAATCTTTCCTTCTCATAGGGTAGAATCTGGAAAGGTTTCCTTTTCACAGAGATTGAACTGTCTCCTACAAATATTGCTTCTACCACATCTACATGATCTAAGATAATGGCTGTAATAGAAAAGACAATGAAAAATAATGAATGAGCTCATTTGAAATACAGGAGGCTTTGTCTCACCGGTAATAGACAGAGGATGCCATAAAATAAAATAATCTCTTAAAAATGCCAGTCCACAAAAGTAGTCAATAGACATAATGATAAGCACTTACTAATCAATAGTGATAAGTCAGTGCAACTTAGCTGACAGATGCTTCTTCAACAACTGTATTTCTAATACCTAACTCACTAGCATAAATATATCATGCCAATGCTTTAATAATAAAGCCCTTCAGTAGATAACAGGGCAGCAGGATGAAGACAGTACCATACCCCCCTTACCACTCACCTCAGTCTGTTCTATATTTTGCAGAACAAGGTCTCCCCAGGGACACTGATGACTACCAAAGCCTTATTTTTATATGAGGTGGGGAGGACATAAGGAGAATAGATATTCCTTGTCAAAAGTAACTGAACGCTGCAGCACTCTCACATGCTTTCAGAGAATGCAGGAAAACATCAGCTAGCGGAGACAGGGGACACCTGAGTAACCACAGCTTTGATGTCTCTAATATAAAGAGGTAAAGAAAAAGTAAGGAAAAGTTATTTTGCTTCAAATGAATTGAACTGAAATGGCACACACTCAGGTTGACCATTTTTTCAAGTGTATTCATATACTTTCACAGCAGAAACCTTATCTCTGTGTGTGTAACTTCACAAAAAAACTTTTTTAGATAAAACAGGCTGCAAGAATAAGTCTAACAATTGACAAATGTAGTTGTTCCTTACTCCTACCCCTTTCCACATGGTGCCACAGGGGACCCTAGCCCCATCACTGTGGCCAGGCCACCTGTCTCTTTGGGCTCACCTTGGTTTCTCCTGTTCCCTCCACTCAGACATACGCTCTTTGACCACCACGCTCTGGCCTACCCATTTCTCTCTATATCCCTGAGATTTTGTTTCCCAGTTTGCCAAGGATAGTGAGGTCCACTGCTTATTTGTTAAATTTTCAAATCTGCACTTTCCTGTGCACATCAAGGAGCAGCAATTCACTTTCTAAGGCTTTGCTATTGCTGTGTAACCTGCTGACCAGTGCTGTGTCACACTGCACTCTCTGAATGATGGGATGGGCCACAAGAATCTACAGCTGTTCCCCTTCTCCTAGGCTCACTTCAAATAATATTTTTATTTCTTTTATTTCTTATTTCTCATCTTTTAGATGGATTTTAAGCTTCTAACTCAAGAAATCTATTTTTAAAGCCTGCTCCCTTTAAACTGTCCAATCAAATTCAAGGCCTTGGGACCAGTTGCAGGCAGGGATTTCAGCTTGTTGTTGCTGATTTAAGATACTTAGTTCTATCACAAAATCAGGCAAGTTTTAACAGCTGCATAACTTCACTGCAAAAACGGAGAATACTTGAGATTTTTCACATACCTATTAAGTAAGGAAGGGGTTTGTTGGGGTGTTCATTCTAAAAAAGTTAATCAGTCATCTATTTTCCTGGATATTTGGGACAAACAAGGACACAGGTTGTAGACATAGAAGGCACCACCTATTCTACAAAATAATGGTCGTAGTCAACCCTCCTGACATGGCCAAGCCTTCAGTACTGATGGAGAAGCCTTTCTGTGCAATACAGCCGTGAGGGAGATAGTTCTTTCACAAGTTTATGAGCAACATCAGCATCTCTAACTTCAGTGGGCAAGAAACACATATCCAATTTGCCTTCCCCCCCTAAAGCAACAGCACAAAATAAGCACATGAAGCCCTTTCAAATAAAATAAAGTCCTTGAAGTACACCTGCCTCTCTGGAAAAGTTGAAAGAGCAAATCGCATTAGTGAGGGTATCAGTTGCCTGAAGCAAGATTACTTAACAAAATTGAGAGCCATGCGAGATGCACTGTGCATCTTAAACAACCCTGGAGACCAGCAGACATGGCACAGACACAGGGCCTGACAGAAACCAGCACCTGGAGGTCAGGTGGGGCACTCAACACTCTCTCACGTGGAGGTGGAAGTTTAAGCTCACAGTGCAGCATCTGGCCCCGAAGGTGTTACTCAAAGTTTTCAACTGCTGCAACAAGAAGAAATTAAGAACCTATGAAGTAAAAGAAGGCCTCTGAAAAAGGCTGTCATCCCTCACCTCCTACACAGCAGGAGGGCACTGTTAGAAATAGATCTTAATATCGATGAGCCTCTGTACTCTGCGTCTGGCTGCTCTGGTCACAGGAATTCAGATTTGTTTGATGTTTTAATGGCTTTGACAATGTAGCAACACTTCAGATACTGACCCCACTGTATAATCTTAACAGAACTCCTGAACCATGCAAATATGAACACGAACACAACCAGAAGTTATTTTTTATTTTATAACCACCACACTTTATTGCCACACACTCCTAGATGTCTCCTAAAATTAGACACTGAGGAACAGAGACCATGACATGTGGTATGTCCTGGTCTCTCAATCCCTGCATGTACGCATATGTTGGGTGAAGTAGAGAGGAAAATAAGGGAATTGTTCAGATGAATGATAAATTACACTTGAGTATCAAGGCAAGGATGAAAGTAAATTCTGCCAAAATTTAAACAGATGTGTAAAGATACCATTTAAAATATTCTAGTGGTATTATCTTCCACATTTTAATACTTCCCCAGTTAACTGAGCAGATGACTCCTTTATCTCACAGTTGGCAACTGAACGTGCTTCGTGAATGACAGTTTTGAGAAAAAACATGAATTATATCTGAAACACAGTATGCCCCAAATCCAAAAAATATTAGCTGACTTTTCACTGCTGGCAATTATATTTTTCTAAGAGAGTTCTAAAATCAGTTCCTATAATTCCTTATTATAAGGGGGAAAACAAAAATCAATCAAGAAGTGTTTATCCTTCTGCTTTGATTGTGGGGGTGGGGGGGATATTACACAATGGTGTTGACTGGCTTGTAGTCAATTCAATATAACTTTACTATGGCAACAGTTGCATCACTTCATATCATGCAGTTTCAGATGAAAAAATTAAACCTGCACCTCCTCCTTTTATTCCTGCACTTTGATCATCTTGGAGGTGGACTTAAAAAGCGCTGCTTCCCAGATTTCCATGCCACTGAGCCTGTGCTTATAAGATTTGTAACTGATTGAGCAGATTTTTCCTATTTACAATTAACCTAGTAAAAGCATTTTGCTCTGAAAGCTCCTTTGTGCTACACGGTGCATCCAGTACTTAGGGGGTTAACACATGAAACGGATCACTGGGTTGAAAATAGAAATCACTGCTAAAAAAAATGTGGTACCAGGAGAATTAGGCACAACATAATATTGTAACCACTGAGAATTCTCAACAGTAAAATAAAGCCTCATACTCCCAGCATTTTCATTAGTTTTCCAGTAGTGCTGGACGCAGTGTGAATTACAATGAGCAAGAAAGCAGTGGTTGCTCTCTTTAAAGAACATGCACTGTATAGGGGGAAGTCATTTCAGATCATACTGTGCTGGTTATTGGTTTGTATATGCTGGTATGCATTTCAGCACTTAGAAATTATATTTCTTTCCATTACTGGATTCTGCATATAGCCTGAAAAACAATATGTGTTTAGAAGCTCTCAAAATGAATCTCATTGTAAGGTAAATATTTGTTTAGAAGTATAAACAGTGATATAAATCTGTAGAAAGAGCATTCTGCACCAAATATTTCACTGAGAGGATGTTTTTAAGTCTGGACAGGATGTGCTGTGTTTTCATTAAAACAACTGCAGAAGTTAACAATAAGATGACTAAAAGCCAGAACTGGACAAAAATTGAGGTTGATATAAGCTTCTACTACAGAATGTTGTTCTGTTAGTAGTTAGCTATTCATCAGAAGAAAAAAGAAAAAGAAAGAAAAAAATAAACAAAACAAGCAACCAAAAAAAGCCCCAGGAATAAACTCATTTGGGCAAATAGAGCATGTATTGTACGTGATTTAATCCTGGCCCAGTCCAAACCAGTACAGTATTAAAATACCACCAACTAGCTTGGAAAAGAGGCAAACAAGCTTATGTGCACAGAATTACTTATTTCTCTGAAATCACTACTTATATAGCTCTTTAAGAATTAAGCATATGATCTGTATTTAAAGGAAGATTTGAGCTGATTCAGGCCTTAGCCTGAACCTTCCAAATACTTATTTGGGGAATCTATAAGTATGGGTCAAAAAAACCCCCCAAGAAGATGTGCTCTCTGACCGTTTGCTGAGCGTAGATCTCTGTTTTCAGCTGCATGATATTATCTAGAAGACCAAGCTCAGATCAACCTGCACAACCACTGGAAAACCAGCACTTATTCTTAAGAACCCAACCAGCCCAGACAAAATTGTACAGAGCCTGCAATATGCTCTATATCACAATATGCTCCTCCACTGGGAGGACTCTGGTATGAATTCAGTGACGTGCCACATGCAGAAGTTTGTAGCAAGTAACCTTTCTCAGAGCCTAACTTCATTCAAGTCCCTGCACTGCAGAAAGCCTGAAAAAGTGCTGAAAACCAACTGCTTACCTCCTAAACAATTACCCATCCTACATGATATGGACACTTCACATCTTTTACACACAGTGAATTTCAATGTAATTCACAAAAACATCAACGACTGCTAAAGAGAGCCTCTGCCCCTACTCAGACAGAGTTGCCTACAGCAGCCTGCCCAGGACCATGCCCCATCAGGTTTTGAGTATCTCCACAGATGGAGACTTTACAAAATCTTTTCCAGTATCTGATCACCCTAAGAGAGAAAATGATTTTTCTTTTGTCCAGATGGAACTTCATGGGGTTTTTATTTCTGCCCGTTGCCTCTTGTACCATCAGTAGGCACTGCTCCACCATCCTCATTCTCTCTCATTATACTACATATATAAATATACATAGTGAAAAAATTGCCCCTGCACCTTTCCATCTCCAGGCTCAACATCATCAGCTCAGTCAGCACAACATTTTTTGCATCGTTATTTTCAAATTTTAACATTATGTCCACCGTTGTCTCATTATCCACCTTCTTTTGATGTGGCACTGCCTTGTCCTCAGGAAAAGTAAGGTGGTTTTTTGTTTGCTTTTTAAGGAATAGATTTTAAAAATTGCTTTTTTTTTTCACTACTTAAATGGAGAGACTTGTCTTTAAACAATTATGCTAATAACAGAAGACTCTAAATCATGCAATTAACAAGTATTAAAGCTTTTTTCCTTAACAAATAATCTGATATTCTCTTGAGGATTCTGTCTTCTTTTTATTCCCCAAATGCAAAGAGCAAGCTGTTTACAAAGTCATTACGATTAAATATTTACTGAAGAAAAATAAATAAATTTCAACAAGTAATAGTCAGATTTGGTGCTGGTTTTTGTTTTAGAGCACATACCTTTAGATACCAAAATTTTGTTGGACTTCAGTGGCAATGAAAGGTTGGGAATGGAATTTGCAATTTGCTGTATTTTCAGAGGGATAACCAAAGTCATGCAGCCTCTCTGAACAAGGGACAAGCAAAGCTGGGTGAGGCAAGGAATGGACACCATATGATCTATCATGTTATACATGATACAATTTAATCCCCTTAGAGGACAGCAAAGAAGACCACCAGTTAAATCAGTGGTGGCTTCACATCATGACATAAAAATGATCCCATCAATAAAGATTCACCACATCATAAAATAAAGATCTGATGCAGCTCAATCACTGGGTTTACCACAGCAGGTCTTTATTTCATGAGGAAGGTTTGTGTGAGTGAAGCAATTGCTCCTATGCAGATTGTCTGGGCTGAACAAGGAGGACATGGCCCTTCTGTGAGGTTTGTCACAGCTGCCAGAGGCTGGAAAGCCCAGGGCACTCCCTGGTCAGCTGACAGTACAAAGCCTGGCTTCTGGGGCCTTCGCTCACCTGGATTCACTGGCATCTCTGCTGCTAAAGGCAGTCCACACCCCAACCTTTTCCTGGATTGGGCACTCCCCAGCCAACCTATCACTGTTGAGGAAGCTCAGGCAAATATAACCGTGAGACCTTAATCTTCCTGCCAAAGTCAGTGATGGGTTTAAAACACTCCTGAATAAGGAGACAGCAACAGGGAGAGATTGAAAACCTTTGTTTTCCTAACAGATCTGGATAAAATCAGCCAAACTACTACAAAATAAGGACAGAGGAGGTAGCCACAGCTGACATGCTAATAAAAATTCTCTTTGAGAATACAGATGTCCAACAAAGATAAGAAAGCAATTCTGAAGAACTAGCAATCCACTGTATTTTAACTTCAGTTGCTCTCCACACCTGAGAAGAACAATTTTAAGACCTTACCCTAGAACTCTCTGCATGAAAGGCAGTGTCTTGGTACCACCAAACTCCAGCAAACAAGCTAAGAAAGCATCACATTTTCCTTGAAACACCTGAAGACTGCAGGGCAGAAACACAACAGTGCCACAAGTGTCATGTTTCAAATGCGTGTTTACAAGTTTTGCTCTCCTGGAGCAAGGCATGTCAGAGGAGCAGAGCCACCCTGAATTTTTCAGGACAAGCATTCAAACATGCTGCATTCTCATAGAGAATCACAGCTGGATTTTGTAACTGTATTGTGTTTGTGTGGCCAGGACAAGGGCAGCTTTTGTGAGAAGCTGCCAGAAGCTTCCCCTATGTAGAATACTGCCAATGCCAGACGGCTCCAAAACCAATCTGCCATTGGCCAAGGCTGAGCCCATCAGCAATGGTGGTAGTGCCTCTGGGATAACAGATTTAAGAAGGGTAAAAAAACCTGCACAACTGCAGCCAAAGGCATAAGAATGAGAGAAACAGCCCTGCAGGCACCAAGGTCAGTGAAGGAAGAGGGGGCACTCCAGGCACTGGAGTAGAGATTCCCCTGCATCTCATGGTGCAGACCATGGTGAGGCTGGCTGTCCCCTGCAACCCATGGAGGCCTGTGCTGGAGCACATATCCACCTATATCCCATAAAGGATGCCATGCCAGTAGGAGGCTGTGATACCACAGTGGGGACCAACACTGGAGCACTTTTATGAAGAACTGCACCCCATGGGAAAGACTCATGTTGGAGAAGTTTGTAGAGGACTGTCTCCCATGGGATGGACCCCATGCTGGAGCAGGGGAAGAGTGGAAGGACGAAGGAGCATACATTGTGATGAATTGATTGCAATCCTCATTCCCTGTCCCCCGTGCTGCTGTGGGGCGCGGGGTAGGGTTCAGAACATTAGGAGTGAAGTTGAGCCCAGGAAGAAGGGAGGGATGGGGATAATATGCTTTTAAGAATTGGTTTTGTTTTTAATTACCGTTCTCTGATTTACTTGGTAATTAACTTCCCCAAGTGGTGTCTCTTTTGCCAGCTACAGTAACCAGTGAGTGATCTCCCCCTGCCCTTACCTTAACCCACGAGCCTTTTGTTCTATTTTCTCTCTCCTGATGGCTGAGGAGGGGAGTGACAGACCAACTTTGGTGGGCACCCGCTGTCCAGCCGAGGCCAACATCACAGTAACACAGGTACCAGTTGTGCACTCTGCCCTCAACAGCAACACCTCCACTCACCAAGGCACTCCACAACATTATTTGTGATCATTAACAATCAGGAGCCGGGATTTCTATCTTTGTCCCACCTGAAAGTCCAATCAATTTACCACTTGTAACTCAAACTCAAGCCTGCCCTTAAGCAGCAATAAATCTATGAATTGACTTTTTTGTGCGTTATCACTGCCTATTACAGAAAAAAAGTAATAAGCAATAGATTCATATATTGCATTTAGTGAACCACTCAATAAGGTTGGTTCTGTCAATTACAAAAGATGCAACATTCACTTACTTCGTTTAACACAGAAAACATCTCATTTCCAATTAAAAAACATTGCCTAGGACTTCAGGAGTTTTTCAACAAATATTAGAAATAAAAAAAGTGCATATGAAGGTAATCTGTTAAGAGTACTTATGTTTTTCCAGGTGTTTAGTGTGATTGGAGTACTACATATTTGCATAACTTTTGGATTTTCTAGCCATTAAAAGAGAAGAAAACAGAAAGAGAAGCCTGTGATTTATCAAGTGGTTTTTCAAGAAGGAAGAGTAATTTTCCTTTAAAAGCCATCTGTACAGTTCACCACGTAAATAATTCTCTGTTCAAGAAAACAAATCATATTTTACTTGTGAGTTTAACATACACAGCACAGTCCGTCCTCTATCATGTTCCACCACCAGAGGACTCATTAAGAAATTACCAATTAACACAACAGCTACACTAGCAGGCAGAATAATGAAAGGACATTCAGGCCTTAAAAGTTTGTTTTCTTTGTTCTAGCTTTTAGCCAGTTTCAGGAAGGAGTGGACAACATATTTGTATACAGTTTATTGATGTTTCTACCACAAGGTTTCTCGTAAAGACAAATTGTGATCACCTTCCAATGGCACCTCACGAAATCTCCTGAGTCTTTATTTATTTATATGGAATCCATCACTGCGAAGCCTAGGAGCACAAACAGATTAAATACACTCCCTGTGTGCACCAAGGCTGCTGTTGTTGACATTGCCCAAGAAAGAAACTCTAGATTGTATTTTTTTTTTTTTATCCCCTCAAACCTGAGCACAGCAGGGAAAGTGTGAACTGAGATTTCCTTCCTGAGACTAAACCACACTATTTACTGAGCATCCATCACAGACCAGCTGGTGGATGCTTAAGCTGTAGAGAACACAGCAAAGTTTCAAACCTTTAATTTTCTTAACACCTTGATAAGCAGTGCTGGAAAAACAGAAACCCCCAAAAATCTGCTTGGAAAAGAAAATTTTAGCTAAAAACAATTTATTGTTTTCAAACTGCAAATATATAGCTGGTTTTCTTCCCAAATATAAGAATCTGCTTCCTCCTGTAATTTCCTTCGCATGGGTGCCCTCTACCAAAGCACTGGTAATTGATGCATTTCATTTTAATGGTCTAAGATTCAACAGTGCAGTTTCAGTGCTGCCAGCCCAGCATCACTGTGACATAAACAGAGCAGCCCAGGAGATCATGAATCCATGGAGAAAAAAGAAAAGATGACTTTCCATGGAATTCTTCTGCATAGAGTATAAATTAGCATATTGATAAAGCAGTTGGGTCAGAGATTCCTCTCCATCATATTTTTTCTGTTACAGGGAAATTCAAGGATATGTTGTTGCAGGTATGATAAATTGTCTTCTGTGGGCATTTAGTTTTCACAGATAAACACTAAAAAATTTAGCCCTTTCAATAACCTGCAAGAAATTGCCTAATAATTAGGTAGCACAATTTATGTATAATAGCTTGTGGGATTTAGGGCTTCCACCTTCTCTAAAACTGTCACACCTGTGCACTTTTAGCATTACACAGTAGCCTAGTGTTCTCATTAGAGTCTGGAGATTAATATTAATGAGACAGATTCTCACTGGAGGCACACTAACTTACATGACTTTAATTTCTGAGTGCAACTTATAGTGCGAATTTACCTTTATTACTATTATTTTTTAAGAGTTTTCTGGTACTTTTTCATCTCAAATAATGTCAGAAATAATTCAACGTTGATTAAAGTCAGGAAAATAGTAATCAGAATATCAAAATTTATATTAAAAGGAGATTTCCGAGTCTGTAATCCTTTTCTCTTTGACAACAGATGAGTTGGTTTTGACTCAGGTAGACAAGCCTTGAGTAAGTAAATAATTTGTAAATACAGGGGTTGAGAAAGCATACTACTTATGATTATCAGAATTCCTAATTCAGGCAGCCTTGTAAGAGGATTGCGATTACACAGTAAAAAATTATTTTTTTCTGTTATCTACAGCAAGGAGATAGGATGTAGCTTTGCAGAATGGGTTTTCTGACTGTCTCATAAGGAAGGAATTACGATGCAATTTAAGATTTAAAATTTCAGTCACCTTTCAGGGTTTCTCCAAGAACTCAATATAATAGAGGAAAATTTGCTCTGCTGAGAAGAAAAATCCACTGTGGAATAGTAGTGTATTCATGAAATATGTACAGCAATGCTCGATTGCTGAATCCAAACATGCAGCTCAAACACACAGGGACATTTGGATACTGCCTCTGTAGCAAAATTAAGGTGTTCTTTTTCGAGGGCTGAGATGGGTTTTTAGTCACAGGATACGCAAAAGCAGGCTTGCACAATCCTATCAGATCGTCTCCAAGTTACTCCCAAATTTTCTGGTCTATTTTAGTTTATTTGACAACAGAACAGTGGTCTGGAAGACATCACATTTTAGCAAGTTACAGGAAAATTAGGGGCTGGGTAAAACAAGGGGAATATGAAAATTGTCCCTCTGAGGGAACATCAGCACACTGACCCAGTGCTCTGGCTGAACACAGGGCATGTTGCTTCTTAGATGATCCAGAAGAGACACAGAAGGCAATAAAATAAAACATTGAGCAGTTTAGGACCTAAACTTCAAAAAAAAAATTTTTTTAAAACTTTTAAGCTTTTTTTGCAGATGAAAGCTGAGTTTCTAGACAACATAGCAAAATTTATGGGACAGCTTAATTTTGCAGCTGTGCACTGACACTTCTGCTCAGTGAGCTGAGCAGCTCACTGTCCTACTGAAAGTTGTTCTAAACTGCATTATTCTCAAAGCCAATACATCACAGGGTGGTGCCAGCCTAAACCAGTTGGCATTTCCCAGATCCTTCACGTGTTCTAACGTTTAGGAAAAAAAAAAAAAAACAACAACGAAAAACAACCAACCAACCAGGAAAAAAACCCTCTCAGAAAATTGCCTAAGCAGCTTCTGAGAATGCTTCTTTTTCTATCTAAATAGAAAGTTCATCATAATAGCTCCCTAACATAAGTAAGGCTCTTAAATTTGGGGAAGACCTCAGCTAAATATAATTTGCATTTTTTATTTATTCTTTAATAGTGACCCAAACTCAATTTTGTCCTCCTGCATAGGTTTCTACACTTTGAAAAAAGTAGAGTATGTCAAATATATTTAAAAGCCTACAGCAATTTTGCAAAGAGCTTCATTATTGGCCAAAGGTGACAGGATACAGCAGCCCTGCTCTGAATGCAGGTTATTGTATTACCAGTGTAGCTGCACTGGATTGTTTTGCATTATGCCCCAGTGGAACCACAATGAAAAATTAGCTGTTCCACATTACAAATTATCTTGTTTTCAGCTACAGCAGGTAATGGCATTTCAAGGTGCACTTACAGCATACAAGAGGAGGGAGTAAAAAAAATGAGGTGTTTAGCATGTATGCCTCACAATCTCATTCTTTCTCTGGATTCCACGATAGCATTTGTAAATAATTCAGATTTTCTCTCTTACTTTACAAAATAATAAAACTATTTAAGATCTCAGAAGCAATTTAAAGTTTTGTTTACTGCATATTTTACGGCATGCACCAGAGAGGCTCACAGACAGAAGGGCAGCTAGGGCAGGGTTCCCTTGGGGATGCACAGAAGTGCCCAGGGACAGCAGAGCACACTGACCATGAGCTGCCGGCAGCAAGGGGATTGAAGGAAAGCCTTCCAAAGAGCTACCCACAGCTGCATGAGAGTCTGTGCCTTCCTGGGACACACCCCAGTCCAAGGGTGAAAGCACCATGCTCCCCTCCGCAGCCTGTCTCTCCCATGGACAGCAACCTGTAGCTCCCAACAAAGGCTAAATAAACTTAATCCCTTTAAGCTTCTTCCCTTGTAAACAACTATTATTTGTTGTAAATCACTTTTATTATGACTGCTATTAATAGCATTTTTCTGTCTGCTTTGCTTCAGACCATTTGAGTTTGAAATCCTCTTCCAGGGAAGAGACCAAAGAGGGAGGAACAAATCCCAATGCATCCCCTTTCTATGCATTCATCACACTCCTTGGTCTTGCAAGGCAAATCAAGGCAAAATCTTCCCAAAACTGGTGTGCTTTTATCTCATATTCATTGTGCTGAACATTCATATTCCAGCCATAATCCTTCATTACCTGCAACCTTTTATTATGAGTATATGCATAAATCCTATCTAATAGTTATCTTCATAAACTTACTCCTGGTTCCATAAAAAAAAAGAAAAATTAACTATAATCCTCATGGCATCATTGATACTTTTGTTTATTGATATGACTTCTGACAGTTTGACATTCAGTCTTCACTTATCTAAGAATATACAGCAGCCTAGCAGCATTTTGTGTCTGAGACACTATAAAAGACACTGTAAAAGAGATTTGCAAAGTCTTTCTCTACTAGAAAAAAAAAAAACAAAAACATAAACTGTTCCCAGACATTTCTATTTTAGGATGGGCAGAGAATGGAGAGCACCCCTGAGGAGAAAGACTTGGGAACACTGGTTGACAAGAAGCTCAACATGGCAATGTGCACTTGCAGCCCAGAAAGCAACAGCATCCTGGGGCTGCCTCCAAAGCAGCGTGGCCAGCAGGGCCAGGGAGGGGATTGTGCCCCTCTGCTCTGCTCTGGTGAGACCCCACCTGGAGTGATGCATCCAGCTCTGGGGTCCCCAGCACAGGAAGGACACGGACCTGTTGGAGATAGTCCAGAGGAGGAACACCAAGATGTCACAGGGCTGGAGCACCTCTCCTATGAAGACAGGCTGAGAGAGTTGGGGTTTTTCAGCCTGGAGAAGAAAAGGCTCCAGGGAGATCTTACAGCAGCCTTCCAGTACCTAAAGGGGGGCCTATACAAAGCTGGAGAGGGACTTCTTGCATGGGCATGCAGTGACAGAAAAAGGAGTAATGGCTTTACACAGAAAGAGGGTCAGTTTAGATCAGATATTAGGAAGAAATTCTTCACTATGAGAGATGTGAGACAGTGGAACAGGTTTCCCAGAGAAGCTGTGGATGCCCCATCCCATGAAGTGTTCAAGGCCAGCTTGGATGGGACTTTGAGCAACTTGATCTAGTTGTCCCTGACCATAGCAGGGGGGCTGGAACTAGATGACCTTTAAGGATCCCTTCCACTCTCATTTAAAATTTGATCATAATGCCTCTGAAACTTGAGGGATAAAAGAAACAGAGCTGGTATTCAGGCATAAATGAAGGGTTTAGTCTTCCCATTAACACATGGCAACCATTTGCATAATCAGGGAGATTAATCCTAAATTCACGTTCTTATTTTGTCTAACCAGCTCCCAGCTATAGTTCTTCAAACAAAACAAAAACCAAACATACACATGCAAACAAAAAGCCCCACCAAAAAACCCCCACAAAAACAACAACAACAACAAAAAGCAATATGGTTTTGGTACTCCAGTAAGTAAACTATAAAGTGAATCCTCCACTCAAGTTTGTTGCACCCAGATTCTCTCAACATCCTCTCTTTAAAGAGAAGGGGCAGATGACTATCCTTTTCTCTTGCCCATGTGTCACACACCACAACTAAATGCTAGATTTGTCCAACTTAACCAGAGCCAGGCACTGCTGAAGGTTTTTCTCTCTCTACCCCCACACCCAGAAGGCACAACCACAAGGGCTAAAGGAGCACAGCACCAACTCAGCCCAGCTCACATAGGAGTGGCACATCTGAACACAGCTAGAAGAGCATGGTGCAGTTGTGTAGGATGGGATAACAAGGACAGCCAGCCTTATGGAATGAGATTTGACAGGACATAAATGACAGAAAATATGAGAGAAACAGAACTGTACAAGAAGAAAAAAAAAAATTAAAATCCCAAAGATAGAACTAGAGGAATGAAAAATTATCAGAAGCCTAGAAAAAGAGAATGAGAAGGGAAAGAACACATAACCTTCAATATTTTAATGTTGCATTTGCATGTGAAAAGGGAAATGGGAGAGCACAAAATATGAGACATATGAAGATGCAGAGCAAAAGAACAATGGAGCAGAGGAAAAAGCACAGCAGCAGTGAGAAAAAAAGCAAAAACAATACATTATAATGGTCACAGGTAGCAAGGCTTAGAAATTCCCTCATTTAAAGAAAATACTGAGGCACCAAAACCTCTTTGCTTTGAATGCTGAAAGCAGTTTGGCAGTAACATGGTTTAAAACTACCAGTTCATAAAAATACCTTATAGTATCACACAAGAACCTTTCTGAACTTGAGTTTGATTCTTAAAGACGCATTTGTGTTAACAGAAGTAGGCTTGGATAAGTCTCACAAATGTTGGTGGCATGCCTGGTAGCATTAAAAATGAGAGGCAGATTCAGCAGTTTCCCTCCCAAGCCAGAGAATAAAAACCTTTTTGTCCCAGATTTCTGAAACCTTGTAGCAGCTCCCTGGTCCTGCAGAGCTCCAGCTGGCACCTGGAAGCCAGGAAGTACCAGTTTCTGTAAGCGTCGACCCAGCACCCCCACGAACAACAAGTCAATTAGAAAAGCTAAGGAAACCACCCAGGAGCTGACTTCTGCAAGCAGAGGAGCTGGCAGGGGTGGCAGCGTGGCAAACACTCCGGGGCACCAGCAAGCAGCAGCTGATGTTTGTGCTCCAACACCTTGGACACTACACTTCTGATCAGCAGAAAGTTGTCACTATTAAAACCAAAATACAGGTATTTCATCCTAAAATCTTGATACTGGGTATATTCATGTTCAGAGTTGTAGAAAAGTAGTTCTCTGTAACTACCTTAGAATAAATCCTTTTTACTTGGGTTTTTTTTTTTTTTTTTTTTAATTTTCCTTTCCTCCACCGTTTTTTCTCACAGAAAGAAGTATTTGCTTAACACAGAAAATATAAATCAATCTTTTCGTTCCAAGATTCTGGCAGTTGGGTAGGAATGAAGGCACCCAATGTCTGAAACAGGAAAATAATCTGAAGGTCTAGCCAGCTATAAATCAGGTAAGGGGAACCCAGGGTGGGCTGCAGTTTTGCTCTGGCATTTCACACTTAGCAGACAGCAGGTTTATGTGCAGAAAATGAACTTTCTTAATGTGGCTGGGCTGATCCATCCTACCTCTGACTCCGCTGTGCATGGTGACAGGGGTTAATACTGCACTAGGACAGTGCAGCATTAAGCATGATTTCTGCCACACAAACACTTTTAGAATACCTTCTAGCCATTAAACAGACCATAAAGCAGCATGCTTTACAGTTTCTGGCTTAGGGTTACTGTGTACATTTCAATAATAAATTAGGCTATTTGCAAAAGCCAAATTTATAAATCAAATCTTAGAGTGATAACTAAGAAATTATAACTATTAAAAGCTCAGGGAATTGCAACTGCTGGAAATTCAGATTTATGGTTGCAATTATTATATTTTAAACATATATATATGGTATTTAAGAACCACAGACTGACTGGAAGTGAGGCTATAAGGAGACAAACAGAATAGAAAAAATATTTATAACATTGTTAAAAAAGTACTTGTAATCTAACCTACATTCAACAAAAACTTACTTCCTTACAGTCATTTTTTTATTGCATAAGATCCATTGGAAATTAAATTGAAGATACTGAGATGCTTTATATTTTCCTAGTTTTTCTAATTTAATTTTTTCTGCAACTGACTCCAAAATTCCTCATTTCCTAATTCCCAGTTATAATTCTCACAGAGCAACTGCGCTAGCACCATTTTTTGTTCTTGGTATTTACCCTTCAGTTTAACGACATTCTAAAGTGAATTTGTTTTCTAGGCTTTAAAGATTTTTTTTTCTTTAAATAAACAACCCACATAAATAAAGCATCTTCTCTTAAATTTAAAATTTAAATAAAACTAGGAGCTTTTAAAAGGTAAGGAAGTACTCAGGTTCCTTTTTTTGACCCATCCATATTTGTAAGATTAAATCATATTAAACATTAAATGTAGCTATATTATTTAGCACCGATGTTTGTCTGAAACCATCAATTAACATTAATCTTGTTCAGCTGCTCTACAGTGGATCAATCCTTCGTTTCAATTTAACTTTTTAAACGAGTTCAAGCTTGCAATAGAATTACACAAGGTAGTATCTCTTTGCCATAAATATAGTAAGGGCTAGAAACACAACGCACAATGGCTCATGAATGTCTCTTGATGTTAAGCTTTTTTCCCCTCTGACTTGTATTGCCCAGCCATAAGTAAGGATGATGTTAAAAGAGCTTTATTAAAACATCCATGAACTCACAAATGCACAGCAACTGTTGCAGCACAACAGCATAACACTATCTATATGGAAACAGCAGTCCTGTAATAAAAGAGGAAATAAAAGAGTTGCTGAAACATTTGCAGTGGCAGCCTCACTCAGGATTACAGATTACAGCTCAGGCTGCTCAGCAGGACTGCACAGTGTCACCATTCTGAGAGGGCGTGTGCTTCCGGGTGTGACCTTAGAGTAGACCCAGCTTTCAGCACTGTGGTGAGCACAAGTTATCCTGTGATGCTGTTTTATCTTTTCTAATTTATCTAGGATGATGGTACGACATTTGTTGCTAATGAATAAATGAGATTTTCTATTATACAAGCAGAATATTTCTTTAAGCCAATTCTTCAATGACAAAACCAAAGGGTTTCTATATAAAGACTTGTATTTGTTTATGAACAACTGTCCCTGAATTTTCACAACTGTATAGCAGTCCAGAAGAAAAAACCTTTCCTAAAACAAATAACTAGAACTGAATAACAAAATCATCTACATAGAATGATTGGAATAGACTGGTATGGTTACATTTTCTTTGCTTTCAAAAGTTGGATGGAGCCTTTACTCCTCTCTAAATCAGTCCTTCAGAGCTCCTACCTCCTGACAGCAGGTGCAATTTCCCATCTCCAAGGTGGCTGTGAGCCCCCAGCCACAGCCCTCCAGGCCAGGCAGCCCTGTGGGCTAAAGCCATTCTGGGGGGACCTCTCCCAAATGAGCCACACCACACAGTGACATTAATAAAAAATAAATAAATAAATGAAAGAGGGTGATGCAACACATTATACATCTAATCCAAGTGTTCCTTTCATACCTGAAAACAAATCCTTCCCTTCATTTCACAGCCAAACTGTAATCCAACCAGAAGCTAAACCCCAAATCCATGTTCCTTCAACTCATTTCCTACTCTGAATAAGTAGCAGCAGGCAGAGTACCACACACAAGAACACACACATGGAGTTGAAACCCCAATATACACTTAGAAACTGATTTAAAGAGATTTATTAAGAACTAGTACAACCACTGCAGATGTACCAAAGCCCAGCTGGCCTCTGCAGGCAGAGCAGACCACATGCTTTTGGAAGTGTGCTGCTCAACACCAAACCTGCAGACTTTTTACTCAGCTAATGTGGCTTCTAGGAACAGCTATTCTCTTAAGTCTAATCAAATACCACCATAGAGGGAGCTGGTATATTTGGGGAGTGTTTACCTTTTAGCTGTCAATCACACCTGTTAAATCTCTAGAAACTGCTCTGCGTTTCACAGTGGGCTGCGTGCTGTGTGTGTGGCTGGTATGCAGCCTGAACTTCAGGCCTTGTCCAGAACAATAACAACTGGCTTTAGAGTATCTAGCTTTGCACAAATACCACACTGTAGCTATCTATCGCCACCCAGGGAATATGAAAGTAAGCAACATCGATCCTTAGTCAACTTAGTGCTCTTGAATGAACAACATCCATCAGGAAGCTCTTATTGACAAGAAAGCACACAGTCACCATCCCAAAACCACCTCAGAATTTGACCTAGAGATCTCACAGCAACATGACTTTCTGGGGTTTGCCAGATACTAGAGCTCAGCAGAGTATTTTATGGCATTCTGAGACACTCATTTTTGATAATCCTGGTACTGCATATTCAGGCTATTGCTACAGCAAAACATACAATAAATTAAAAGATACCTAATTTATTGGTAACTATCATTTATTAGTCACTGTGGCTTTTAATAGTGTATTTCGGTTAGGCATAAAAAGCATTGTTTATCACTATGCTCTATCATAAACTAACTTATTTTCCAACAAAACACAGGTATGGACAAAAGAAAAAAGGAGCAGAAAGCTTTGTGTTGACAACACCATTGTATCACAGCCAGAATCAGCACAGCATCCTGGAATAAGAGTGATCTGTGGCATCAAATTCCAATGTCTCAAACCCATCAAAGCAACAGATCCATTTTTAACATCAGAAAACTGAAAAATTCCATTAATGGTGAAAAATATGAAACCAGTTTTTCAAGCCATTTTGAGAGGGTACCTATGAAACTAAAACCTCCAGTTTCAACTTCTATACTATGCAAAATGGTAGAAATAAGAAAAAAAGAAAAAACAGAACAGAATTATTACAGACAGAGATTAATATGATAAGTCTATACAGTTTTCTTAGAAGAAATGACACCTCACAAATCTACCAGACTTCCTCAAATAAATCATTTAACCTATGGACTGGATGACTATAATTTAGCTTTCAGCCTACCTGAATTTCCAAGAAAGGCTTTTACAAAACTCTTCACCAAAATCTCTCCCTTCAAGAACCTGAAACTTCATCAAGAGGAAAAACCCTGTTTTAAATCATTAAGGAGTTAAAAGATACAAAATTACTGTAAAAAATGTTTGCATTTCATAATGGAAAAAGGTCCTGTGGAGTCTTACATGCATCTGTGCTTTAAACTACACTGTGCAAATGGAGGTGAGCTCACTAAGTCTAATGACAGTATAAAATTAGTCAGCATAATTAAGTCCTACACTGACCACAAAGACCTGTGAAAGTTCCATAATAAGCAACTGAAAAATAAACTAGCAGATGACATTCAACTTCAATAAACACAGAGCAACACATTTATAAAAAATAACCTCAACAACACAAAAACCATACAGTGTGTTAGAGTCCAAATCCTGACACTGTTCAGAACAGAGATTTTTGTGTCTTTGTTTAAAGTTCTCTGAAAATATCGTCAGTTGAAAGCCAAGCAGCAGTGAAAGTGCCAAATTAAAAGGTAGGTGCTATTGGAAATAGAACAGAGAAAACCAGAAAAATGTCAATGTGACAAATAACTTCACAGACCATCCAGTTCTCTAGCACAGCATGCAGCTGTGGCCACCTGATTTCAAAGGGAATGTAACAGAACTGGAAACATTACAGAGAAGAGCAATGCTGTGAATGCAAGTTATGCAGCTCTGTCTGTATCGAGAGAAGCTCAACATCAGCTCACATTAGAAAAGACATCTTAGGTACGAGAAAAATTACATATGGAACAGAGATCATGAACAAACACTCATTTTCTCACATAGGAGAAATATGAAGTAGAATAGAAATAGGTCTGTCAGTCTCACTTCAGTGCCGAGTAAAATCATGGAAAAGATTATTCTGGGAGGTATTGAAAAACATCTAGAGGACAACAGAGTCATCGGTCACAGCCAGCACGGCTTCATGAGAGAAAGTCCTGCTCGTTGAACCTCATTTCCTTCTACAACAGGGCAACCCACCCAGTCGATCAAGGAAAGCCAGTAGATGTAATCTTTTTCAACCTCAGCAAAACTTTGGACACTGTCACTCACAGGATCCTTCTGGACAAACTGTCCAGCCCACAGCTGGATAAACACATCATGGGATGGGTGAGCAACTGGCTCATGGGTCGGGTGCAAATGGTTACAGGGAATGGGTTGACATCAGACTGGGGACCTGTCACTGGTGGGGTTCCACAGGGCCCCATCCTTGGCCTTGTACTCTTCAACATCTTCATTAACAACTTGGATGCAGGACTCTAAGGATACAAAGTTTAATGATGACACTAAATTGGGAGGAGCTGTCAACTTCCTCAAGAGCAAAGAGGTCCTGCAGAGAAACCTTGACAAAATAGAGAAATTGGCAATCACAAACTGTATGAAGTTTAAAAGAGGAAAATGCCGGATTCCGTATCTGGGATGGGGCAACCCTGGTTGTGTGTATAGACAGACTAAGGAATGAGAGGCTGGAGAGCAGCACTCGGGAAAGGGACCTGGGGTCCTGGTTGATGGCAAGTTGACTATGAGACAACAGTGTGCCTTGGGATGCATCAGGTTCAGCATCGCCAGCCAGGCAAGGGAGGGGATTGTCCCACTCTGCTTTTCACTGGGGCGGCCTCACCTCGAGTGCTGGGGTCAGTTTTGGGTGCCATAATATAAGAAAGACATTAAGTGACTAGAGAACATCCAAAGCAGGGCAACAAAGATGGTGAAGGGCCTTGAGGGGAAGCCATATGAGGAGCAGCTGAGGGCACTTGGCCTGTTTGTTCTGGAGAAGAGGAGGCTGAGGGGAGACCTCATCGCACTTGACAACTTTCTTGTGAGGGGAAGCAGAGGTACACGTACTGATCTCTCCTGTGACCAGTGACAGGACTCAAGGAAACAGCATGAAGCTGAATCAGGAGAGGTTTAGGTTGGATATTACAAAAAGATTCTTCACCCAGAGGGTGGCTGGGCACTGGAACAGGCTCCCCAGGGAAGTGATCACAGCTCCAGCCTGACAGAGCTCAAGAAGCGTTTGGTCAATGCTCTCAGGCACATGGTGTGATCCTTGGGGTGTCCTATGCAGGGCCAGGAGTTGGACTCAACAATCCTCGTGGGTCCTGTCCAACTCAGCTTATTTTATTCTACTCTATACTTGAAAACAACAGAATTTTGACAATAAATTAAACTCCAGATAAAGTATAATCACATTACAGACTGTATTTCTGTAGGATGCTGTAGAAAACAAAAATGGAAACAAATTGTTTAAGTGGAAAAAAGTAAATTTAGGCCTCAGGCAAATCCAGATTCAGCTCTGCTTGGAAAGACTTAAACTACAGCATACTGCATCTTGGAAAGCTACCTTAGAAGGATGACAATTTTCTATTTCTACTTAAGTATTTCTTTCTGGTCACTATCAGACAAATGAGTGGTCTATGTGGATTTTGGCTTGACCTAGTACAGCTGTTGTTTTGTTCTGATTGCCCCATCCTTGTCCCAGTCAATCCCACCCTGCTGACATCCTACTTCAGAGCAGAGAAAAAGAGAGCTTATCAGCTTTCTCGTCTTGACCTCTGCACTTTCATCTCACCAGTGGTTTCCAAAAGGCACAGGAAAATCCCTGTGTAAATCACAGAGATGAACCCTAAGGAAGAATAAATCCCCACACTATCTTCTGACCTGTTCATGTATCTCTAAGCTGCTGCATTCAGTTTACTTTATAATACAGCTGCGATCACTATTGGCATTAACTACCACCTTTGCTGACACTTGCAGACAGGACCCACAATTCATGGCCACAAATGGCAGTCTCCATGAACAAGTTCAGAAAATTGCACTCATCTCTCTCCAAACATCAAGAGCTCAGAGACACAAGTATCCTGGCCACTCAGGATGTTGGAGGATTGATTCTCCCAATGAAAGCAGCACCTCTCTCATTTCATTTTTATGTTTCAGTGTGGTTTAAAAATTTTCAAACAGTCAAATTGTTGGATACCAAATCCTCTTTGAAATAGGTAAAGTAGCTGTAAAATGACAAGGCACTTGAGAATTATTCCACTCCCACCATTATCAATGCATACATAGATAGCATTTCCATTGCTGAGCTGGCCCACAGACACAAAGTAAATGTAAAAGAAAAGCTACAAAATACAAATGAGAAGAAACTCCACTCATATTTGCCTGCATTTTCTGTAATTTGTTATGTGTGAGGAAAGTAGGTACTTCACAACACCATCTCCTGAAGTACAAGCAAGGGGCAAAGTGACAGAAGCAGATGTGAGAGCAGAAAAGCTCTTTTTGATATCTTATGGCTCCGTCTATCTCTGTCTAGCATGCATGCCCAAGCCCTTTGCCTCTTGTTTCTAACCAAGGTTACCTCGGTGCCACTGTGGACAATGCTGTCATTCTCCTCATTACACAAATGCATAGTCCAAGCACATCCACCTTTCAAGGTATCCTTCAGACTACATATGCAAATTATCACTTATACTGACACAATTTTAAAAAACTTTATTCCCACATAAAGAACAGAAACCAAATTTTTTTAAAGTAATTTTATAGTACCCACATAAGATTTACGTAATAACTTACAAAAACTCTACAGAGCATGGTGGTATCAAGGGAAGCCATGTATTTCTATCACCCTCAAAAGGTGGCTGCCTTTCCATATCACAGCATAATTCACTGTAGTCAGTGGGATGGCAAAGAAAAACAAGGAGCAGAACAAGGGCATCAGGGAAAGCAGTAGGACTAACAAAAGGCTTAGGATAAAGTTCCCTTAACATTATCAGTGAAAACTTCATTTGAACTACATCATTGATTATAACTGGAGCTGGAGGACTGCTGTACTTGACGACCCTTTAGAAAAAAGGGTCTGAAGTGATGTACAAATGAAGGTTCAATCAGTCATGTGAAAAAGCAATTATTTGATAACTACCCTGAAATAGCTAACGTACTGTCAACAGTATCATATTAACAATTAGCAAAATTCATAACCAATATAATTTAAAAACACTAAATCAATTTAACAGTTAAATCAATTGTTTTTAATATTGAAAATCATTGCACTCTTTGGAGCAAATGGATAATATTTTCATCTTCTGTTTATCTTAGCATCAATGTTCTAATTTATAACTGATTCTAAAATGCATGGACTAAAGCAGTATCTCAAATATAATAAATGTTTTAAAACACATTCTGTTAGTAAACCATCATTTCATCTTGATATAGCAAATAAATCTGCTTGCAGAAAGAGTTTCTATTTTCTCCCATCAAAGCTATATAATCTTCAAAGAAAGATGTTCACTAAATTGAGGAAGGTCATCAATCTGCATTTGAATAAATGTTATCAAACTAAGAAGCTATGAAAATTACAAAAAAAAAAAGCAGGAAAACTTCATAATACTGAGGAGAAGCAATAGTAAAAAATGAGTTAGTAACATATGAGTTAACCTTTGGAAATATAAGTAAGTGATCTCTTTTCCTCTTCCCAGGTTATATACCAGTTTTCTTCTCTGGAAACTGCAACAGAGATTAAATGTATAAAAGAACCTAATTAATGACACAAGCAGCAATATTTTTTGCAGCTGTCACTTAAAAGAAAACTTACTGCATGTGGATACATGCCTCCAATCTAAAACATTAATGGGGCACTGCGCATTTTTAGCATTGAGTTGTGCTTTGAATCACTGCAAATATACCTGTGAATTTGTGCTTATCTGCCTTTTCCTTGGAAGTAAACTGATCTATGATTTGCAAACAGTTTTTTCTGCATTCACTAAATAGTAGAAAAGGATGTGAAATGAGGAATTGAAACTATGATATGACTACTAATACTACTCAGAAAATTCAAAAAAATATTCTACTTTCAGACAGTTGTGCTAGGAGATCCTTTTCTTAGCCTGTCTTTCTTCAACTACCAGAAATGTCAACAACAAAGCAGAATCTTTTTCTGCTTTTTCACCATTCTTCTGTCCCCGCAGCTTATTCTTCATCTAAATTCACATCTCTAGACTGGGGTATCACTGTTAATTGCTTCAGAGACCATGAAATGTCAAAAAGTAGGTGGTTTTGAATTGATGCAGGAAATTAAGCATGGGAAACAGCAATTCTTCAAGTCCAAATTCATTAACTGACATTGTTTAAAGCAATTCTCTCTCTCCTGTTTTCCAAGTTTTAAAAATTATTATGCAATGCAGTAATTATGTGGGGAATTATTATCTATAGGCTAAAATTTTCCATTTTATTTACCTACTTCAATCTTTGGAAGTGAGAAGGAGGAAGGTGGCAGCTTTATTCTCTTCCATATTTTTTAGCCCTCCCACAGCTTTCACCACTGAAACTAGCCAACAGATTTGGCGCACAGTGAATTCTGTTGGTTTTTCAATTTTGATTTGATTGGCTGTAGAAAGAGGCACAGCAGTACCTTTTCAGCTCACACAATACGTGCTTTATATTTCCCTCTATTAGCAACCTAAAACAGGGGAAAAAGTGGAAATCGATAAAATAAAAATGGCAGTAACACTTGAAGATAAAAGTTATTACAGTGTGCAGGACCAGAGAATATAATAAGGCAGTTCAGAGCACACTAAATGAACTACTAAAGCAAAAGCAAAATATACTCCATGTTGATGAATGCAAAGTAAGTGAGAAAAATGACCATCCAAATTATCAACTCAAGAAAGTTAGCAACACAGAGAGTAATGGTAGAGAAAAAAAAACCAGCTCATCAGCAGTTGTAGTTAAAAAACAACAAAGATGGAAAAGGAATAGTATGGCAAAGCATGTGGATTAAAATATGAAGGCTATTGCTGAATTATTGGATTAAAGAGGAGAGTGAAGAAAATCATGTTAAGTCACATGTATGAAAAACAAATCGTGACTCTTACCTTTGGAAAGAAAACCTAAAAGCACATGACATTGTGAATAGTCTAGAAACCAGTCGTGAACTGCTCATAATGTAAGAATTAAGAAATTGAAGCGAACACTCAAGAGACAGTAAATTCAAAATGAATAAATCAAATACTCTTCCCAAGTTATGTGTTTAAAACTCACTTCCACCAAAAAGCAAGTGAAAAAAATCTTAACCTATTTCAAGGCAGGAATGGATACTCTGGCATTTGTCAGTAATACCCTTATGATTTCATATTAACTTATAAGAGACATGTTAATCTTCCTCAAATCAATTGCTTGTGAAAATAAGTCCAAATATCTGCCTATTAAACCCTTATCTATTCTTCCAACAATGTGGCTAGAGTTGATTACCTTTGAAATTTGGTGACTGCTGTAGATGGTTGCCATATCTAAATTAATTGGCTCTTGCAATGATTCAGACACCCGTTTCCATGCTCCCTGCAGGACCTCCAACAGCTTAGAGGTAGAAAGCAAAGGAAGAGATGCCAAAAAATCCAATTTCCTACCCTTAGCAGAAGTAACACTTTCTTCAAAATGCCTTCATAAATTTCAGAACAGCTAGATATTTTATCTGTTTCATTCTTTCAAAGCACAAACACTTTTTAAAATGTTTGTTAGAGATGGCATTACAAAGCTAAGTGATCAGAGATGAAGTTGAAAGGGCATCAGTTCATTCTGGAAAAAACAGTCTGCACACCCTCACTACCATACAGTTTAGGCGTAGGAGCTCATTAACAGTGTTTTACCTTGAAGTGCTGGAGGATGTTTATGGGCAGCTACCGCAGAGCAGTTAACAACACCTACTTTGTTCACGTGTCTAAACCCTTATACTCTCACAGCTTGAAACAACTCGATGAGGTTTGACGTTCGTTGTTGGTTGAGTTTTTTTCTTTTCCTTCCTTTTTAAGACGAAACTCAATTTGATATTTCAGCTTCAAAAACATCATGAGATAATGAAGATAGTTTCATTACTTGACATACCTCTCTAGTGAATTAAACTTCAATAGAAGAGTTGAATCCAGGCTACTGTACATCATCAGCATTCAAATACACAAGTTTGAAATTAGTATTAAAATTCTTTGTTAAGCTGAAGGAAAAATAACCTGATCTGAATAAAAGCAGTACAATGTAGTTCATACTGATTTAGCTCATGTCAACCTTAACACGTCCAGATGTGTTCAAGCAAGATTTTTCACTAGTTTACCTAAACCAATTTTTAGCTAAATTGAACAAACTCTGTGCTTTTTCCTTTTTTAATAAAATGACTAAAGAAGGAAAAGCTGGCACCTTTGGATTTTTCAGAATGACAATGATAATCTTAATGTAATAGTTCTGAAAGAATTCAAAAGGAAAAGAAATTCAATACTCTCTAGTGCTTATACTTGGAAAACCTATGAACAGGCATAGAACAGAGAGAGATAAGAATGAACTAAAAAGCCTTCAGTTTACTGGATCAATAATGCTTTAGTCTGTTTTCTTATTAACCAGCATACAGGTCATTCTTTCTAGCAATCCCTTTGATCTGTCTCTGGTCTGCAAATGCTGCTGCGTAGAGAATAGTAGACTATATTATTATCATTATTATTAATTATTTTAAGTAAGTTGTATTTATATTCATTTTTATGAGCTTGTATCTCTTCTCTCCTCAGATATTTGTATGGCTGGGTAAAGAAGAGAACAAGCCAGTGGATTTCTCCTATTCATTTAATCTAATACTAGAAATAACAAATTTATATAATCAGCATAGTGAACAAATTTATATAGTCAGCGTAGTGCCACTGGCCTAAGACACACTTGACTTTGCTTTGTTTATCTTTGTAGGAAATATGGGCAAATGCTGAAAAACATAAGGTCATCCAAATTATTTCTAGCAAGAAAACAGTGTCCTATTGATTTTCTTCTGAAGACCTCCTCTAATGCAATTTAGGATATTCCTCCAGCACAAAGAAATGTCATCCTTTCCCATAGTGCCTATACTTTTTCACCATTGCATGCTTTACATGCACAAAGAAAAACTGAGAACACTTTGTTCTTGCCTTAGAAATAAAACTATAAAACTAATTGTTTAATAACATTAAGGGCAAAATGAGAAACTAAAGCCAAGAAGAACACATCACATGTACAGCTTCATATTAATGAAGTCTGTCTTCTTACCAGTTTAGCAGGGAGGGAAATAAATATACTCTTCAAAAAGCTATTCAAAGCACAGATTTCTATAAAGGCCTTTTCTTTCAATAAGGACTTTACCCCAAAGGTTGTGTAGTGTGTCAGCATCTCTTTTGTCACTGCTGCACAAGAGAGTTTGCTGCACAAGATCCTATCACTTCTGTCTCGCTTCCAGCTACACTTCTGAATGATATGGGCTGGCATGCAGAATGCCCAAATAGTAAATTTTATTTCATTTTAAAAAGGCCAAATTTAAATCGCTAATTTAGACATCATCTTAAATGGGAGAGGAAAGCCAAGTCTAATCATTTGACTTCTACATATTTTATTAAGGTTGCTTAAGGAGCATCAGAAGTCATAACAAAAGATTGTACTACAGATGATACAGATAGACAGATATGGTTCTGCAGAGCAAGGGAGAAAATATAGCTGCTTAAACAATTAGGTCCAAAAATATTCTAAATATAATGTCGAAAATGCATGCTGAATGTCTTCAGCCATTACACAAACTTCCTGAGAACCTATTTTTTTTTCCACCTTTAGCTTGACCTTAGTGAAAATACGAGCTTCTCTGACTCACAGAATCACAGAATAAGCGGAGTTGGAAGGAATCCACTGTGATCATCAAAGTCCAGCTCCTGGCCTTGCGCAGGACCATCCCCAAGAGTCACACCGTGTGCCTCAGAGCATGCTTCTTGAACTGTCAGGCTGGTGCTGTGACCACTTCCCTGGGGAGCCTGTTCCAGTGTTCAACCACCCTCTGGGTGAAGAACCTTCTCCTAATATCCAACCAAAGCCTCCCCCAACACAACTTCATGCCATTCCCTTGGGTCCTGTCACTGGTCGTGACAGAGAAGAAATCAGTGTCTGTCCCCCCTCTTTCTTGACTCAAATCACAGCTGAAAACCTCAGGACCACACTGAATTCCCGGCTCCTCTTGAGACCATACCTGCTCTGAAATGAAGAGTGAACTGCTCTCTGGAAGTTATGTCAATAGAGTTAATCAAGATTACTGCTGAATGCTGAGGGTCCATATATGTTGCTTTGTTTTAGAGAAGATGAATTCAAAAGTCAGGATGCTTTTTTAACAAAACCTGCCAATCACAGAGCAGAACAACTGCTGAAAATCCTATCTGAAACCCACTGTTTCCAAGCATCCATCTGCATTGTTTCTAGATGCTCTCCTACTCAGTGTGTCTTCTAATCTTTCTGTTGTCCTCCCCTTGAACAGGAATTGCTGAAGTTTATTTCATGGGAGAGGCTATGGACATAATTGAATGTCAATATTCAACACCATTGCTCTACCCACACATAGGGGGTCATTTCTCACACATTTTGTCCTATTCTTGTATGAAGGACCATTCAACAATATTGAGCAATGAGATGGAAAATACCTCCATCATTCTGGCCTACTAGTTTTCCTTTAGTCCACTTCATTCAATGTTTTCACCAGCATATAACTTCCTTGCATGTTTGAGGGAAGCTCACGCTGCATAATTTCAACAAGACAAACATTCTCTGTGTACTAAGAATCCTACCCACACTAGATCATTGCTTTCTCGACTCCCTATTAAGATGAATTCCCTGGCTTCTGGCCAAAATATAACTGATGAAGACTGAGAAATGAAACTTTAATAGCCACAAAATTCACGCATTGTTACTGCTGCCTTGTAGGTCCTCTGATTTACACAAGCCCAGATCAGCTTCTGCCTCAGTCCTCGGAAGATACTGAAACCAGTCACCTGAAATAAGCCATCTTTCAGTTGCAAAGGTGTCAGGGTGTGTAATGGTTGTTGGGGACACGGGGCTTTTGTGTTTTTAATATTGCATAATAGTGTATTCTGTTTTCTTGTGCAACACTTCTTTTACCCATCAGCATAAATCTGGGGACACTATCACTATCCTAGGTACCTTCACATAGAAATGTTGCCTTGTCAAGATTTGCACTGAAACACCAAACTCCAGAGAATCTTCTGACTGTCAGAGTCCTTTGTAGGTGTCTGGTTTCTCAGACCACCTACTTTATTAGAGCTGATTTCAAAATAAACAGGAGAAATTTCCACATACCACCTCTCATCCTGTGGGGCAGTTATGCACTGGGGGCTTATATACATTTTAAAGCAACATTTCCACTTACAGACGTAGTGGTTTCCTGTTCTTTGTTACTATATTTCATTCGCCTCAAAGTATGCAATTATCAAGTTATTGCATCCGAAAACCTGATGATTATAGCAAATTACTTCCGTATCATGGAGCGTTTTGCCAATATTATCCTCGTGAGCCATTTTCCACATCTTACAGGCACCACACTATAAGCCTGATACATGTTCTGCAAGGATAAAAGCTCTGCAATAGAGTACTGATTGGGGCATCTTGGGTTTTGTGGTGATTGACAAGACATTGAAGGTAATAGCAGAGTTTGTAGCAGGAATTGAAGAATCTTCACAGTTTTGGTGCTCCTTCCCACTTCCTCTCTGCAGCAAACATATTAGTCCTCCTCTAACACCCTAGCACACAATACTCGGAGACCCAGGCCAATTTTGGGTCCATGAATAGAAGTACAACAGACATTTCTCCAGAAATCTTGTTGCTGGAACTTTTTAAATCAAAGACATACTAGTTCAAGACTCTCACAATGTTCTCCAAGTAAAGAGAATCCAAATACCCTTCATGGGAAGAAACCCTTACTTATTCAAAGGAAGACTAGCAGTCAAGACAGGTTTTGTCCTTTGTGGAGGACAAAATGGAGAGCCACAAATAGTTCTGAGCAAGCAATCCTGTTTCTAAGACTTGAGCAAAGATGGGGACACTGTGTGTGCAGGCAGAGCTTGGAAGGCTGGTGCCCAGTATATTTAAGAGAGTGCAAGAGCATAACTGAAGAAGGAAGTGATAGAATACTATGAAAGAGGAGAAGTCAGCTCAATTTTTTGTGTTCAAGGGTTCAACTGACTAGAAAGAATAGTGACTCATAATCTGTGTCCAAGACTCATAGATCCATCTCAGGGGAACTAGATTGGTAAGAAGAATATTCTTTTGTTGTCTGTCTGGGGAGAAAAAAAACACAGGTGGCAACGCAGACACGTAAACACATAGAACCACATAAAAGAGGCAAAGAACTTTGAATTGTGGCAGCTCAAAAGGGACAACTGAGAAAGACAGCTCCCAGCTGCTTTTTGAATTAAGATTTATCACCACATCTACTCTCTGAGGAAGGAAAATGGGACTCAACATTTGTAACATTCTGCAAGCATTAGCAATCTTGCAACTCGCAATTTTTCACCAATTGGCCAAAGCTAACTTTGTAACAGAAAGTCAGCCAACAGGTACATAATTGACAGCACAGGTTTTAAAAAGCAATACAGTTTTCCCCTGAATGTTCACAATTAATTAATTCCTTGCTGTATCAAACTTCACACAAGATCATTTAAAAGAATATTATATTCTAACGGGAAGATGTTTCCCATTTAAGTATTTAAAAGCACAGTGAATAAAACTGTACTCTAACTCATGACCTCTCTCCAGAGAAAACATGGCCAAGTCAATAAGACCTCTGAGAAAGGTAAACATGGACAGAAGCATCTAACATTTGTACCTGAAGTCCCAAAATTTTGAGGAATCTTGAACCAGCTTTAGATACCAAAGTCAAAATCATCACAGAAAATCTCTGAGAAATGATGACAAATAGAAACAGAAGATAGGTCCTTGTCCTGAATTTCCATGTAATCTAATTAGATATATTTTAGTAATCCATGAAGTCATACCCACTCCAGTTACCTAATATGCAGAATGTGGTAGAGTGGAATTGGAAGAAAGGAAAAAAGCAGGAGGAGGATACAGTTTTCAAAGAAAAGTAGACTAAAAATAAATCAAGACAAATTAAAAACTGCTATATTTGCTGCTGCTACTACAAACAGTCATAAAATTTTCCAATAACATGATGTTATTCCAGTCTTTCAATCTTGAAATACGTTATTTCAGTCTTGACTGGACAACAAGTCTGAATAAAAAACCCAATTTTTGAATGTTCTCAATGTTATGTTTCCTCTTATAGTTTATATTTATACTTTACTTAAAAATCAGCTCCTTGTAACCCTAGCCTCAGGTATCTCATTATGTTGCATCAATTATATCATTAAAAGTAGTTTTGACATAATTTGAACTCCACTTGTGAGTGATCAAATGCAAAGTAAGAATTTCTACAGGTGTCACTATTGAACTAACAAGACAGTAAAACCTTTCTAAAGATACATGCTGTCATTTACTTTTTCCTAGAATGCAATAATCTAAAACTGGATGTACCTAGGTAGTTCTTCTACAAATGCAGCACACATCAAAGTGGCAAAGACAGCAAACAGAAGACAAAGCCAGCTACCTGCAGAAAAAAACAACTGCACGAAAAATATAAAGCTCACAGTAACTCTCTATATCAGACACTTTTTTACTGTTTTCCCTATTTTATCCTCCTCCTGCTTTCTATTTTGTATGTTAGACATATTTACCTTAATGAATAACTATGGCCATACATAATCTCAGGCAAATACTAGAAATTCAAAAGCTCACCAGTAGTTCTAAAGAAGTCAATGAAGGTTTCTTTATGGGAGGAAGGAAGGTGGGAGGGATGTGAAGGTTCAGGTGATGGGTAGGCTCTATGCATATACCACTACTCCTGCCTTTGAAGAACTTGACCTGAAGACTTTCTTGTACCTACCTAGGGTTCAAATTTTTCAGTTTAAATGTGAGACATCACAGAAATCAGTCCTTTTTTCATATCCTATTGTTTCTATGCTTTTTTTTTTTTGTAATGAAGATTTACTTTTTCTGCAAAGCCTCAAATACACCATTCACATACTCCTAAAGGACAAAATACCGAAAATACTGTGGGAAATCAGCAAAACTCCAGAAAAGGTTATTCATTCATTGACTTTTAAAAAAGGACTCAAATCCAAATCCAGTAGGAATAGCAAAAATTGTTTTGGTCACTCTCTACCAAGTTACATACACAGTTTATTTGTAGTCTGATTATACAAGCTTCACATTTGTTCTAGCTCCTCAAGTGTACAGCACTGCCATTTCAATTTCCATTGGTACTAAACTGACCCCTGCTGGCATGATTTGTAGTTGTTGAAAACACCTGGCTATTTTAAAAGATTTCTAAAGATGGAAACAGTTTTTAATGGTACCCAATAGTGTGCTAATACATTTTCTCGTACAAATCTTTGTAACACAAGAACTCAAAAAATTAGTTTCTGAAATGATCCAGAAAGAAGTAATGAGAGTATAGGGAGGAAAAATGAAAGCAGACATATTAGATTATGTGGCAGACATAATGTGCTGGCTATTCAGCAAGTCTGTGCATGAAATAACATTTTCTCCCCCATCTCAAAACCATAAAAACTCTTCCTAACAAAATTATGTCACAACAAAAATACTTTAAAATATTAATATAGTCACACATTTTTGAAGTTGCATTAATTGAGGGGTAAGATACTTGACTTTTTGGGGGTTTAGTATAATGTTAACAGCAAGTGTTGAAAGTGATGGTTTTCCTTGGAGATTTTTTTCTCTCTATAAGGTTATTTTTTCCCAGAGAATGCAAATATGAGGATGCTTTGGAGTAACAAAATCCCCTCCTACATGGATCCCATGACTGAATTTTCTCAGAAATATAAATTTGAAGGGTAAGTGGATATTTTTGGGCTTGGCCCAAGCTTCAGCATCTCATGCAAATAAAACTAAATAAAACAGGAGAAAAGTCATGCAAAAATTGAGAAAGCGCTGCCATATTTTCCTACAGGTCTTGAAAGTGCTTCTGTTATATGATCTGATTGCACTTCTCCCCCATTTATAATTCTGCCAAATTTCCTTTATTGCTATATCCCTGTCCTGGGATAGACAGAAAAGGGAGTCCCAGCTAATACAAGGTCTCTTCTCACATGCACACATGTATGTGTATATAGGTTGGTCCTTTTCTAAAATAAATGAAAATAAATGGCATCTAATTCATTCTATATGTCCATCATCGTCACCATGATGAAACAAACAGGACAAAATTTGCGTGTGCTTCATATGTGTTTTGGCACTAAAAATTCTTCACACAAACTGAATCCACAAACAGCAGAACTCACAAAGCCTGATCTCCTTGGCTTTCATTCACATCTCTATGCTTCAATTATCTTGTGTCCATTACTATATTGTGGTGGCCATTTCCTTAGTGAAGACACTAAGGGGTCTCTTTCCTTCTCACCTACATATCATATTCCCTGAGGAAACCAAGCCAAAATCAAATGTGATTTGAAAAAAAAAGAACACAAAGAAGGAAAAAGGAAGTAAGTTACAGAAGAGAAGCGCTAGAAAGTAATGTGTTTTATTTTGGGGTTTTTTTAGGACAGAATAACTAGAGAGTGGCCTGACAGCAAAATGAAACCAAAAACATTGAATTAACTGCATTGGGAAAATAGGATCAAAATCCACCCTGCTTTTTAGAGTACGTGTTTCTTCTTGACCCTTTCAGAAAGGACTCAATCATTTACCTCATACAATAGTTCAGTCCTCTTAAACAATTGCAGTTGTAGCATGCAAAGCTATATATGCTTGGAAAGAAAGTATTAAAAACATCAAGATGGAGGATGAAGTTTAATTTAATAGACAATACAAACTAAAATTCTCCAAAGACATTTTTGGGAAAACTAGAAACAGGAGAGGTTTTATTCCACCAGGCTCAGTGTACATTATTCTAGACACATGTGCACGCATCTCCCTGGTAACTGATAAGCAAACTGTTCTTCACATGTTTGAGTGTCACACACACACGTGTGGAAAATATAATTATAAAAAACTTCAAGAATATATCAGAAACATCTGGAGAGTTGGGATTGAGGAAGTGTCATTTGTGAACATGCACATATTTTACATAAAGCAAGATCAGCAGTCCTGATAAGCAACAATTGTCCAGGCACTTATACCACTCCCAGACAGACACTACAAGATATGGTCACAAGACTGTAAATTAGTTTTACAAAAACTCTTCATACTTTTGTTGTTATTTTTAGGTAATGATATGGGTTTGGACATTCCAAAATATTACCTGCTTTTATTTAGCATTTAAAAATATTAAGATTGACAACACTGAACTAATACACCTTCATATAAGGAAATTATATGATCTATTATTAGGATGATCTAAAAATCTTACCGTAAATGAGGATTTTTAAATTTTTTTTATTTTTAAGATGGATACAAATGCTATCAAGGCTGTGTATTAGTCTACACATACAAAAAAAGTCTGTGTTTTTTAGTCCGAAGAGAAACATCCTAAAAAGTGACAAAAATTTAACTTAAGGTATGGAACTGAGGTGCTCCCTATGTCCACAGGGTGTATGTCCCCCCATAGCTGGCAATGATTATATGCATCTATTCCCTCCCTTCCTACCGACCTGAAATCAAAACGAAGCTTCAAATATGACTATTTAAAGAAAAGGGGAAAAAAAAACCCTAATAATTTTTTCTGGCTAAACATCTATTCCCATCCTCCACATTGCAAATTGCTCCAGCCAAAATTCGTCATTTGTTTGCAAAGTGTGCAGAAGTACTGAGAACATCAAAGAGGTTCAGACTTACATTCTGTTTTGATAAAGGGACACGACCCAAAAACTGCCCCTTGACTAGACTAGGCTGTCTAAAAAAATTCCTCTAGGGGTTACACAGAGAAGTACATGCCTTTCATGCATATGCTAGGGTTTTGGTTTTTTTACAATATCATAATCCAAACTAATGGAGGATAGTGACAAAACCTATGACCTTTTTGAATTGGATAATACAAACTTGCTGCTGTCACTTACCAGCTGTAAATTTCTCCCAGCCATGTGTCAACTTCATTTCAACAAGGCAAATATAACATATTTCTAAGCATTCAAGTGGAACTGTATGTAGTATGCTACAAGAAAACGACTCAAGAACACTCTAAAGTAAAATACTGCAGCTGAAGAAAAATAAACAAAAGCAGAGGGAATGAATAATGCAAAATACACTGTTAAAAAAAATCTCCCACACCAAAACTCAATTCCAGGTTAAAATCTTGAACAAGCAAAATATGAAAGACAGAGTAACCCAACAAGTAAGAGATGAGTCAGCAAGAATTCTAGCATGTATTATTGATTTTTCAATATACTCAGCAAATAAATTTTCGCCTCAGTTTTTTCATCTCAGCAATATATGCAAAATACTGAAGAAGTTAATAATAAACAGGAACATTTTAAAGATACAAAAAACCTCAAATAATTCAACAGTAAAAACAGTGTAATATATTTGGTCTCTGCTTTGTCATCTTGCATCTTCTATTAATCACTCACAAATTTTAAAGAAGTTAAAGGCTAAATACATAGGTAAGAACATAGGCCCATATAAAAGGGCACCAAGCTGAATTAGATAGGCACAATAATTCTGCTTATGACAAGGAAATGCTATTTCAGCTGGTTAGCTGAGAAGGCAAGTCCTCTTGCCTATTCACTCAGTTGCATCTGAGCTTCAGCACCTTGCTGGAATAAATCAGCCTTATTCCTCAAAAGGATAAACTGTTCTGAAAGCAAATACGAGCTTAGGTTGCCCATATTCTGAGTCAGAAGCCAGGGCTGCCTTGCCACTGAGTCCCAGCTAACCAGCCCCACCCAGGGAACAGCTCAGGTTCACTTCCATGCTAACAGCGCTGGTCTCAGAGCCTCCCATGTGGCTCCTGACAGCTTCACAGGAGTACATTCAAAGCTGCCTGCAAAACACTGTACCAAAATGCTCAGTCTTCTCTTCAGAAAGGGTAATTTTGCTTAGAGTATCCAGGAAACTTTAGTCAGATAAGGTTATTTTAAACAAAGACAGAGCAAGTAGAGCACTCTTCACTATATATTTAGAAGAGCACTACTTGCAAACTGTGTGTCCTTAACAGTTTCTTAATAAACTATGCCTCTGTCTCTACTTCTGAATACATATCAAATACAGCGATCATACAGAACTGGTAACTGAAATCCAATGTTTTGTTCTGTAAATGGTATTTACTTGTTCACAGCAGTGGTGAAAGCCTAATGTGTGACTTCCATTTAGCCAGAAGTACTAGACCACATGTTTGGAGGCCTCTAGGAGCGTAGGAGGCCCACTGCATCTGGTTCTCTTTATGATCTGGATCCTGCTTATTTATACATGGACTTCAGCTCAGCTTCAGATAAGGTAATTTCCTAAATTAAGATGAATAAATAATGATTCTTCAAAAACTGCAGCAGTCTTCTTTAGAGATGATAAGAAAGGTAGATGAATGCTGAGAAACTTGGAATACTACCACATTTTGCTGACAGAGTTGCTAAGAGTTGTTAAAACAGCTTACTCGACACAAATGTCCATATGCCTGGACCACTGAGTACAACCACAATTTGCACATACAGCATGGGTAATCTATCTTACTGCAAACTGAGCAGAAAAAACCATTTTTGACTAGAAACAATACGCCACACTCTTTAAAAAAGTCAACACAGCTACTCAACTGAATAAGGTATCTGGATTTGGGGGTTTTATGGATGCTGACAGGTTCTGTTTCAAAAAGTCTTTTTCACCTCTCTCAGAATTACAGTTTCCAGTGTTGATCTGGCATGATGACTACCACATCTCCTTTCAATACCAAAGATTAAGTCTTTAACAGATCAAATATAATAAGAGAATCAGGTTTTGGGTGAGGTTTCTCTTGTTTTCTTTCTAATGGAAAAGGTGATCTGTGAATTCATAATTTCTGCCTGTGGAAGTTTCTTTAGCTTTCACAAGTACATCAGTTTGTTAGTCACAGGACTATCAGCAGAAAGAATGCAAATTTGAGGGCAGCCTTTTAAAATATTCAGTCAACTGGCACATATAAATCGCTAATGTAGATTTTTAAATCAAATGTAATGGATAAATAAGTGCTTTCTTGCAGTTCAAACAAGCATATCAACAAGATGACTAAATCTTAAGAAATCTGTAGGTTTTCCTTTCTTCTGCTTAATAGAAAAGAATAGTTTGGTAATGGATAAAGGAAAAGGTTCTCAGCAACTATAGATCTGAGGCCCCTGAAGTTATGAGCTGTTCTCAGAGGCTCATTATTCTTCCATATCAGTCATTTGTTTTAGCTAACATTTTCAAAGCAGGTTGTCAGATTTAGGCTTTTTTGTTGTTGTTTCATTGGTTTTTGTTTGGATTTTTTGTTTGTTTTTCTTTTGGAAGAATCAGGAGATTGGAAGGGGGAAGAAGTAAAATATTTAGGCAATAATATCTCAAAAATGTTGGGGCCTGATAGAAATATTTTCTTTTGCCCATAAGGGAAAAGAAATCTTGTAATTATTTTGTCAGGTTACTGTAACACTTCTACACCTTAAAGCAATAATAAAATGTTTCATGTGTCTAAAAATTATTCACCAGAAACCAAACTTAAAAGACTGGGAAGAAATATCAGAATAGAAGATTATAGTACCAATTTGTTAGAGCTGAACCCTCTTCTAGTTTTGCTCCAAATACACATTAGCCTCTCAGCTCCTATGTGCAACTCAAATTGTATTTTTCAGTTTTGGAGTAACTGAATTTTCACGTCACCTTCCTTAATTTGCTTACCTTGTAGTTTTTGAAAACATAGAAATATGTTAATATATTTGTGCAAAGAAGCTACTGCAATTGTTTCAGTGAATCCATACTGATCAGGACCATTGTTAAGATCCAAGCAATACTGAAAACGCACAAGAGATCACATGGTCCAGTTTATATTCCTACCACACCTCATTGCTGAAAGACAGGCAGATCCAATCGGAAACTCTAAGTACTCTATACCGGCAAAAAAAGGACTAAAGGAAACTCGATTTCTTGTTAAAAATATCAAACCCTGTAGATGCAAAACGTAATTCAAATTCTTCCCTATTGCAACGGCTTTTCCAATAATGGAAATATATGAAAGACATTTTTAGCATAACTATTGATTAAAGATATGTTGCAGAAACTGTAGTAAAGCAAACTTATGTCTATTATGTTGCCAAAATTGTTTTCACCCTCTGTAAATATAGTCTTCAATTTACTTGTAATAAGAATGTTGTTAAGCCTCTTTTTTTATCTGAGAGTTTTTATTGCCACAGGCTTTTAGTGTTAACAAGAAAATATCTATATGCTTGCCAAGAGAAATTAGACAAAATATCACTAAAGAGCCCAATAAAGCAGCTGACATACATAAACCTCAAACACTGTCATTCTGAGAACACTGACAACATTTAAATATACAGCAGCAGACCCTGGGGTCACAATATTCACTCTACCTGTAAAATTAAAGATTTTGACCTTGACACAAAGGCAGGATAAAGCCACTAACCCAGACGGCTGGATTCCCTGGGCAGCAAAGATAAATTGTGAAACAATCAAGACGTGTGCCAAATGGGGTAAGGAGGAAAGGACACAAGGGACCCAAATTCATAAAGGTAGAACAAAGATTAAGCTCAAAAAAAGCACAGAGATTTAAAAAATGGCTCTCCTAGTGTATTTTCCATGCAAAGTTAATTTTTGCACTCAAAGATGTGCTTTTTAGCTTTAAGCTTTTCTCAGCTTTCAAATAGATTTTTTAAACATTTGAAATGCCTTTTCTAAATGCATCAAGGCATTGAGTTTTTATAACTCAAACCATGCTGACTGAACACACACTACATAGGAAGTAAATTGAGTAAGTGTGTTGGAGAAGGATGGCCTAACA
Organism: Pachycephala philippinensis; assembly: GCA_013397055.1. Classification (NCBI taxonomy): domain Eukaryota; kingdom Metazoa; phylum Chordata; class Aves; order Passeriformes; genus Pachycephala; species Pachycephala philippinensis. The sequence continues at coordinate 1,235,842 of VWZT01011964.1, forward strand.
GAAATCTACTAAGCAATCCTACCACTTCCATGTGAAACCAGCAAGGAATATCGCTCCTATATTTACTACCTCTCTTGTTGGAGCTACATCATATATCACCTCAGCTCTTGCTACCTTCTCAGTTTTGTCACTTCATCTAATATCTTTTCTTATTTTCTGTCTTTTATTTTCTAACACCTTCAATCTTAACATGAGTAGCTCCTCTTACTACCCATTTTTTGCACTCTATGCTCTGCTTTTTATTTGCTCTCCCTAGCCCACTTGCTAGTTTGCGTTTCCCCTACAACAGTCGGCTATATTTTAAATGGTCTCCTTTCTACCTGGGAAAGCAACCTTTTCAAATACTTAGTCAAATCCTTCTCTCTTTGTTTGGCTCTTTGTTACTGGTCTTCACTTCAGTGTGCTCTCCTCCTGCTTTTCTGCCTGACCTTAAAAAAAATAATTCTTGCAGCGAAACACTAAATGCATTAAAATATTGTAGCTCATACAGTCTGTTCAAAGACCAGTCAGGGCTGCAGCCCCTCAGTAAATGCGACACCTGCAATCTTCCTTTGTACTGAAACTGCTTTGCTCTGCAACATTCCCAGTTCCATTTTATAACACAATGTCATCATTCCTTATTTTCTTCCAAACTCTTCCCTGAAACAGAAGTGTGTATACGAGCCTTGTGGCATGTTCAATATACAGACTCATTTTCAATTCCCAAGATATGGGATGGGAATGAAGAAGGCCAGCTAAAGTCCACTATAGGCAGATTCCAAAAAAAAAAAAAATCAGAAGAGCAAAAGGCAAGTTTAAAAATAAAACTATTTACTTTTGCACTTCTTTCCCAAGTTGTAATTAGCTCACTTCTAAGCCTGTGCCATAATACTTTATATTTGGGTTTGGCAAGCCTCTAGTTCTGTGCCACTGTGGACTCCATTCAGTAAAAAGAAACTATAGCTATGTTGGTATAACTAACCTGCATTTCTTCTGTGTGAAAATAGTTGTGAAATCAACAGCTACCAGAAGAGGCCATGCTCCTACTTCTCTTAAAAGCAAAGCAAAGCACAGCTCCTGATTGCTTTCTCTTTCCTACACCTGAGGGAGCTCCTCCTCTTCCTGCTTAGATAGTGAAGAAAGGAGTGATTAAGTGGAATATAACCAGTAGGCATGCAGGAGCAAATGTCAACTGAACCTACAGAAAGGAAAAAGAAGCATTGGCATCACCAAGCAGCCCTTCTTTAGCTACACGTTTCTACGTACTTGGAAGGAAATCATTATGCTTCTTGTTCTGCTGTGTTCTATCCATCTTTCCTTTACGACATGTTTTATCCACAGGATTATGCAAGTGTACATGTCAATTTTTATAAATCCAATGGTCTGCTTTAGCTATCCAGGCTTTGCAACCTCTTACATACACTTTCAAAATTGCTCAAAATAGAAGAACGATGAACTGACTTAACTACACTATAGCTTCATTTCTTGTAAATTGTTACATGGTGTAAATAGCAATTGAGGAGTCTCCAATAGCTCTGGTTACCGTAATCCATGGAGAGTGTCCATGATTTTCAATACCACATTATACTTGGACACAGAATAAAAGTTTTAAATGCAAAAACTTAGAACAACCGGTCAGGAAATCCTGAAAAGGGGCAATGCAGAAGAGAAACACATGTTTATGTTGACCTAAGAACCTTAGAATAATTTTTTTGAGTTAGAAAAGCACATGACACAATGTGGGGGAAGAGAAGAGGCCACCCAGTTCTATCAGTTCAGGACCCAAGAGGAACTTTTCCCTTCCTTTAGTACATTCACCCCATACCAGGAAATCAGGCTTAACATTCGTGACTTGCCAAAAGGCTAACGTTACTGTGGAGTCACACTACACAAGTTAAAGATGCTGTGATAGAAAGACTCAGGAATCCAGCCATTTCCATTGATAGTTTCAAGAAAATTGATGCTTTTCTGAAGAATCAGGGTGCAATGCTAGAATTTGAATAAACAACTTTATGCTGTTCATTATAGCAAAGTAAAGTACATAGATACCATCTCTAAAAGGTTAAAGACTACAAAATGTGTGTGCACCATCCCAGTTTTGCTAATAATTATTTCAGTATTCCTACATCTGAAAAATTCAGGAAGTAAAATGCATTACGTCTCAGGATGATTATATATTGAAATAAGCCATCAATGTCTCAGACTGCTGGTCCAGTGACTTCATGATAGATAGATAAATTGATGTCATTCTAGCAAGACAGAGGTGATGAACAGCAGCTTCATAATGGATGACCCTTTGCTATCAGACCAATTAAAAGAAAAGGAGAACAAGTAGCACAACAGGAGCTAAGGTGTTCCAGCCATGTGAAACAACAAATCCCTTCTCTCTTCTCAGCTGGAGAAGTGCAGCCGAGGCTCATTAGCTGTTGATAAAATGAAGATTCATCAAGCAAAAGGAATCTCACTTCATTGTAGGCAACTGTTTCTGTTAAAATGGAGTTAAATGTATTATATTGTTCAGCTGGTTCTCAGAAAATGGAAGACAGTATCGTAGTGCAAACATTATTTTGTTAAATTCTTAATATATCATTTTGTTTTAAAATGCATGCTTAATGCCTTAGCTTTTCTGGCCACTGAACAGCACCATATACAAGCACAACGGCATGTAACAGTCTACTACAAAAAGTCCTAGAGGCAAAACTTATCAGAACAAGTCAGTGTGGAAAAAAGCTGGTTTTATCATCTTTTCTGTAAGAGGCAAAGGTTTGCATTGCCTATTTTATGTTTGCCAGCAAATTGACATTTAATATTTCGCTAATTCTTTCTCCATCAGATAAGTTTCTTGGCAAGAAAAAAAGTGATACTTTCTCATTTTGAAATGTCAAAAATACATTTACTTTTTGGCTTGCAAACACTGCAGACACATAAAATCCAACCATAGAGGGTTACACAATCTCTCTAGGATTAATTATGCCTTTAATTAAATTAAAAGATTCCTCCTTACATGACCTCCATATCAGTCCCATATGCACGTTATCTCTTCTCAGGCTTGTCTCAGAGGGCAACAGACTCCCCATTACAGAGCTAGATCATTTTGCCTTTTGTTGCATTTGCCAAGAGGCTATTTGGAATTTAATTCTTGTCCTTATTTATGAATTATAACTTCAAGAACAGTTGTTTGTGTGACAAATATTCTATGAATTTGAATTTTTACTGCAACAGTTATTGTAGAAGAAAAGAAATGCATTAGATTTTTGTCTTGTACCCTATTTTTGAAGACAAATACAATCTGCCTTATAATTAAATTTCATATGCCCAAAACAAACTATTGTATCTGAATACTAAATACTCTAGACATCTAATTTAAAACACACACAAACATCTGTATATCTATTTTATGCACAAACTTTTTGAGAGGCTAAATATTCCTGGGAGGTATCAGCAAGCCAAATATTTTTATACTAGGGGGAAAATAAAACCAAAAATAAAAAAAAAATTAAAAAGCAGGCATCCAGTGGATACAGAAGAAGAGGCAAACTGCAGTGGCATGCAGCACTGCATACACAGCAGGTTAAAAGAAAAAAATATTGTTCATTAATCATCTTCTGCAGTAGAGGCTGAATAAAATAAACAAACCCCCAAAACTGAATTAGGTATGGTCTGATTAAAAAAGCGAAGCACATGGTGGAATATAAAAGCTGTAAGCAATGGAATGTGGTCCTTACATGAAAGCTGGTTTGTAGTACAATTCTAGATAACATCCCTTTCCCTTTTTCTTTCTGAGCAGTCGCAGCAGCAGCATTAGTTTCTTACAAGCCTGTCACAAAACATGAGGGACTGGAAATCAAACCACTGCACACTGATGAAACAGAAGATAGATTCCTGACAAGTAGCAATCTTTCAGACCTTACCAGTGTTTCTTAAAAGAAAACAAATGGGAATAGGTCAACTCTTTCCCCCATGTGCCACAGCGCAGCCTCACTCACATTTAGTTTTGGCTTGACACACTTAGTTTTATCATAGGTGACTGAAGAGGATTGTGGGAAGTGGCATCCATCTCTCACTAAAACCTAAAAAGCACATTACATTAGCTCTCCGTAGAGGTCAGCAAGGCACTGGCTCATGATAAATTAACCACTGGGAAGTGTTCTAACAGTATCAAGGACGAGGAGTGCTCCTCTGGGCTGGCCATCACCTCCCTTTCTGGAGGCCACCCACCCGCACCCACAGAAAATCTGCAGTTGAGCACCACCAGCAGCACCAACACAGGCTTCCATGTGCAACGAGCAACAGTTGGATGTACAGCTTCTTCCACAGACAGCAGTGAAGAGGCATGCAATATGACCCTTTAATTTAATTTTCAAGATTGGGCACTTATTGGTTAAAAATAAGCTTGATACCAGGATAGATGAAATCCCTCACCAGTTTTTAACTTATCCAGGCAATTTCTGTGGGTAACGGGAGCGTCAGAGTAGTAGTAAGGTCAAGCAAATTATTAATGAAGCTTTGTTAGGGCCAGAAGGATGATCCACAGCACTACAGGCCCATCAGCCTAACCTTGGTTCAAGGCAAGGTTATGGAAGAGATCATCCTGAGTGCCATTACATATGCAGGACAACCAGGGGATCAAGCCCAGCAAATATGGATTTACAAATGGAAGGTCAAGGTTCTGTTTGACCAACCTGATCTCCTTCTGTGAAAAAGTGACACACTTAGTAAATGAGGGGAAGGCTGTGGAAGTGGTCTATCTAGACTTCAGTAAAGCATTTTACAACATTTCCCACAGCTCTGATGAACTGGCTGCTCATGGCTTGGATGGGTAGACTGAGAGATGGGTAGAAGACTGGCTGGATAGCCGAACCCAGAGAGTTGTGGTGAATGGAGCCAAATCCAGTTGGTGGCCAGTCACTAGTGGTGCTCCCCAGGGCTCAGGTTTGGGGCCCAGGTGGCCAAGGCCAATGGCATCCTGGCCTGTATCAAGAATAGTGTGGCAGCAGGATCAGGAAAATGGCTCTGGTGAGGCCACCAGGACTAGGCACTGGGGAGGCCACACCTTGAGTGTTGTGTTCCGTTCTGGGCCATTCAATTTAAAAAAGTCTTTGAGGTGCTGGAGCATGTCCAGCAAAGAGCAAGAAGGCTTATGAAAGGACTAGAAAACATGTCTTATAAGGGAACACCTGAGGGAGCTGGGTTTGTTTAGTCTTGAGAGGAGGAGGCTCAGGTGGGATCTCATCACTCTCTACAACTCCCTGAAAGGAGGCTGTAGTGAGGTGGGGGCCAGTTTCTTCTACAGTGCCTGCAGTGAGAGGACCAGAGGAAATGGCCTTCAGCTGAGATAGGAGAGATTGAGATTAGACACCAGAAAAATACTTTTCACTGTTAGAGTGGTCAGGCATTGGAATAGACTGCCCAGGAAGCTGGTGGAGTCACCATCCCTGGAGGTGTTTAGGAGGCATCTGGATGTGGCACTGGGTGATGATTTAGTGGTTTAAGGGATACAGTGGCAGTGCTGGGTGGACAGCTGGACTTAATGCTTAAAGGTCTCTTCCAACCTTGATGATTCTGATTATTGTAGAAGGCCTGGTCCAAATATCTCTCAGTGATATTCTGAGAGATACTCAGAATACTTCTCAGCTGAAAAATCTGTAGAGCAGTGTCTAACTAGAAAGGAAAAAAAAAATCTGCAAGGCAGAAAACCCTGACACATGAAACCCAACCCTTTCTAGGCAAGCCCCACCATTCAGGTAACTGCATTTACTGTTCTGGGCACTAACAAGCCCATGTGCCCCTCAAGAACAACTAACAAATATTACAAACAGAGCATACAGTTATCACAAAATGATGCCCTATGGACAACATATGGAAAACTAATGAATTTAAGAGGATTGATTCTGAAAAGAAAAAGATAAATTTCTTGTACCTAAGATATTTTAATTTTAAAATCAATTTTAAGATGGAATGTAAAGTATCACTTCCTGGAAAGAAGAATTTTGGTAGTATATTCCATATTCTTCATTTCAAATTATTGTTTGGGACTTTTAACAATCTTCTTCATCCAAGCTGTCAAAGCCCAACAGCTTCTTCTGCAATGGCTATTGCTGTCCAAAGAAGTGACCCATGTTTTAATTTAATGTGCTGAACAGTTGTCTAACAGAGTGGCATTTGCTCCTTACACCATTAATTACCTCTGTATTTTGACTGAAATGGGGCAAAGTCCCCCTGGTGTGTTTTTCTAATATGTCTATCACTCCAGCATGAAGATGCCACCTGCATACTGAAAATCAACGTGACTGAGCAACAAAGGCAAAACATCTCCTCCCTCCCCATCATTGATTTGTTCTATTCTATGGGACAGAGCATCTAATCAGGCGTTTTCCAGGATGACAATCACTATTCTTCAATTCTTTTACTGGAAGAGCTTATCAGTTAGACAAGAGACTGTAATGTTCCTGGAAACAATGGAACTTCAGTCATTCTTGAGCTCAATGCTCAAGGACTCCCCTATTTACACTGTACTGGGAGATGTCCAGGCTAGATCCTGCCCATAGTTACTCTGTGTATCACACAGATAGGCAGCAAGGAAGATAAGACTTCGAGAAATGTGATTTCACCCTGCTATGTGAAAAAAAATCAGAACAAAATTTTAGGATTACTGCCTTAAATCATATCTTTTCATAGACCAGTGCAAACTGCTGTAACAGGCCCTCTTACATGAGCTATTTTCAAAGCTAACAGGAAGTCAGAAAGTTTTTGTATAAAAATTTATTTTTCAGTCCAAAGGTTATTTCAATACTGAAGTACCATCTGCTCATGCTGTATTGAAGCAATTTTTTTTATCATTGTATACTTTAAAATTAATGTAATCATGAGAAAAACAACAAATACATGAATAACAGTTGAAAACATAATTTTAAAATGCTGAGATAATTTTTCAAAAATAATTGTAAGGTGCTGTTTTATACAAAAACGTAAACTACTTTTAAATTGGTTTGAAAAATGTTGTTGGTTTGGGGTTTTTTTAATTCAGAGATTTGACCATTTCTAAATTTGAGGGACAAAATTCAACTTCCCACTGTGCTTGAGATGATCCCAGACTGCAGTAGTAAGCCATGGAAGAGACAGACATGGATTTCTCTAGCAGAACTTTAAATAAATGCATGTATGGAGGTATGGAAAGAAGCCATACTACTTTTTAGCCCAGGAAAAAGTGGAAAAACCCACTCTGTGACTTCTTACAGCCATCTGGATATCTGATAGCAGTAATTGCAACCCAAAAGAACAAGATATAGCTTGGAAACCAAAGAAAGATGCTTTAAATATGGGGCAGAGGGGAACAACAACATACCTGCTATTACTCATCCAAGCAATTTTTCCATCCCAACTTTCTGACAATTGGAACTTTCTGACAATTTTCAAAAAAAGAGCTTGTCTTTGGACAAACCTCTGACTTCTGTAAACGACAGCATGATTTGGAAAGCAACATAAAAGCTAGGAAATTATGACTTAAACACTCTTCATGTATTAACAGCAGTCAATCCTCTTTCTCCATAAGGCTTCCAGAGGCTCCCTGATGTTCTGTCATCACCATACAAATTTCATTTGATTCTGATCTATTTTCGTAAAAAATAAAATACTTTCTTGAAAGTCATTCTAACATTAACAGAATACGATGCTAGTGTACTACTACACTAGAAGACTTCTTAGATCGAAGAAAATCTAAAACTATTTTTAGAAAGAAAGCTTCCCAGTCCAAATCTGAGGTTTTTCCCCTTTTGGTATCAAAAGAACAGCCCTCCTTTACTTTAAAATATATCAGGCTATAGCAAAGTTTCCCATTCTAGCTAAAAGAAGAGCAAGTAACGTCACTTTTTAATGTAAGGGAGGTATGAAGAGAGTGATACCAGAAAAAGTAAACATATTAAGGGGTTGGTTTCCCCTTTTATTTTCTTTCTTCTTTTTTAATATCACCCACAGAGTGAATTATCCCAATATCCTGTAATATAAACCACAATAGTTTATCATAATTTACCTGTGAATACATTTCTTAACCTCTTTATTTAGAGATTTTCCCTCAAATCTACCTGATAAGGCAATGACAACTCAAAAACACTACAGAAAGGGGGAAAATAAATGGCTGAAGTGTAATGCATACCCTTACACTCATATACTTGTACAGCTATAGTTTGCTGTTCACCCAGGTTTTATTTCCAGGGCAAGTAGTAATGTTTTTAAAATTATCTCTGTCTGCTAAGACAGAAGTGACCTCACTTCTAACATGCTCATGAAATTTCACCCAGAAGCAGCATTCAACCATAGCAGAGCCAAATTACTAAAGTTCTCATTACTTTCTAGCTGGTGCAGAGTCATGGTTGATATATGAGTCCGTCACTCTCAGCATTGATTTGCAGAGCTCTCTGAATGTCTCTGAGCAGTACAGTCCCCTTAAAACATTTTTCCCTTCTCTCTACCATACATCATAAGTCAAATTGTCAAATATTATTTATATTTCTTTGCTACATTTAAAATATTCAGCAGGTAAATCATTATGTTTTAGATATGCATCTTCTTGCCTTTAAAAAGAGAAAGCAACCCAAATCATGGCAACTAAAAGAAGGACAGAGAAACAGCTGATGCAGCAATATAAACCTCTCATGGCTGCCATAATGAGGAATGTTAAAGAAAAATATTGCAGATATATTTTGCTGAAGTGTATTGGTTAAGCAAAGACTTTCTTGTGTCCCATTGTAGACATTGCTCATGTAAGCAGTCTGGGGGTGAAGGTCAATGAATCTTTCACTAAACACTTCATGCATTCTAGCTCTCCTTTTCGAATAGACTTACACAGAGCAACTGCATCATCTGCAGGTAAAACACACACAAAAGAATAAGCCTCCTATTTCTTTTAAGATCCAGTATCTTAAAAACCACTGCTTTGTTGTGTATATTCATTAACACAACATATTAAATCATAAAATCATTTTTTGACAAAAGTATACCATGTAAATTCACATAAATACTTAATAACTTAGTAAAAGTTCCTTCTAACAGAAACTGCATGAGTTTAATTCTACATAAAACAAGTTAAGATGAATATTCTTCATGGGAGGTAAAGAAACTGCCCCTCAGCATGTTTACCCAACTTGTGTGCGCCTGCACTACATCTTCAGTAGGTAATCAAATACAAGCATGCCTGTCAAAGGCCAGATGTATTCAGCTGACAAACTGCTCTACTCAAGAAGGAAGGTAGCCAGCATTTTCATTTTCTTTCACCTACATCATACTGAAATAAAATTAAAAAAAAAAAAAAATCAGAACAAACTATCAACACAAATGTTTGCCAGCACTCATTACTATAGCTGGCATGTGATGGTGCTCTAACAACAAAGGCCCTAGGCAAACACACAAACTGTAGTGTCTCCACATGTATTATTGTTGATAACCATTACCACACGTGACTTTGCTTACAAGACTTTGTTTCCTTACTATTTTTGGTTACTGACAAAAAGGAGGATGGGGAAGAGAAAAAGAAACTCACCTACAATTCTTGCCGCCTGATGAGAAAAACTGGCCTAAATAATATTTACTACTAATTTTAGTATGTCTAAATCTAGACTTAATTTCTTGTTAAAAGTGGAAGTATCTGCAGTTCATATTCTCCCTAAAGCACTTTCAGCCTAGGACCAAAAAGTCTTGCTTAAACAACCTTCTGCTTCATCAGTCTAACCTTAAATTGCTCCATGAATATTCCATGCAAAAAAGCACAATAAAGCTTAACATTTTTCCCCTTACTTTCAAAAAATTCCCTTGGCTTTCTCCAGCCAAAAAGCAACTCAAATACTAGTTACTCTATAGCAAACATCAGCTTTTTCATACCACTTCAGAATTGCTGAAAGGTGTGTTTCATTTAAAGGAATCTGATGTAGGAAGAATGAATTCTCAACAACTGGGCCACTATACTTCATTCAGAAATATCAGTATGGTCAATAAGACTTTTACCAAGAGACATTTAGAATCAGATCTTGAAATACTTTGTTTTTCATAATGTAGGATTCCTGATGAATGATGTAAAAACCACAAAGAATGCTCTATCAAAGGCAAATGTGTGAGATCAGTCAATTTACTGAAAGGTCACTCACAAATTAATTATAGCAGAAAGCACTGAAAAACAAATATGCTAAAAACAAACACAACAGGAATTCTGAACCACCAAGGTACAGCTATGCCTGGACTTATAATTCTGATGCCACCTTCAAGCCTACTTTTTTATTTATTACTTTCACAGACCTGGAGACTTCTAAATTCTGTGACCTGCTTTTCCATCTCACACATGAGACTGACTTTCTCTGGATTGGCTTTAACTGGTTCAGACCCTGGCTCATCCTTCTCTTTTTGGTCAGTCGAGTGCTAATGCTGTGGCAAGGAAGAAGCAACTGTGTGGTTAAGGATGGCAAGAAAGGGAAATCAACAGTATCCCCACTTCAGTCTAACTCACACAGTCATGGACTCATGCATTCAGATATAGTTTGCCCCTACAGCTTTATGATCAGAAGGGGTGAAATGCCTCCAGCTCAGTCCTCTAGCCCAGTCTTGGCTGTGTCCCATCTCCCCCTTTACACTCTCTAGGCTCTTGCAGCCCAGCAAGTGGAGGATGAGGCATTCCCAATGGCTGACACTACTCACACCCACAGACACACCCCACTGGGGAATTAGGTTTCCCCATCAGCAATGTTTCATAGCTAGCTCAGTTTAGCATAGCACCACCACTCTTCTACTCATTTCCATTTCTGGCATAGGTACCTGGGGTCCAGGCACATGAAATCCACCAGTTAACACCTTCTCTCTCATCAGCCTGGCCTCACTAAACCTATGATTCAAAAATTCATAGTGCAATAAGAATTCAGATACAAATATACTCTACTGCTAATTTGGGGTCAGGTACACAACCTCAACAGCCAGGCCAAGAGCCAGGCCAGATGTTTGTTTACACAACACAAACACAGTACAGGGCAACAGTCCAATACGTGGTGGGATTATTAAGAGTCAAATTTACCAGCAGAATAAACATTAAGTAATTTTTCCGTGACAAACTTCAACAAACTTTCAGTACTTCATAATTGCACAGTCACCTATTAAAAAAAGACTTAAAACCAAAGTGGAAGTGACAGCCACAACAGTGATTTGAGTACAGGCTCATATGGAAACGTACAGTGATAATTAATCCCTTGTGAGAAAAAGGTGGTTTAGTCCTATAACAAGATAATTGAAAACTGTCAATTCTCCTCTGATATTATTTTTGGATAGTGATCTAATATTTAATTATATTCATTTGGTAGCTGACTGGCACTTTTTACAATATCTGTCTTCACCTGAAACCTCCTGAGATTCTTTTCTTACGTGAATGCATTAGAAATCTAATTGAAAAATGTGCTTTTTAACAGAGTTTCACTTCATTGTTTGAGATTTAGAAATAAGATTGTGTGGACTATAATGTGCTGTCTCTGTTATATGAAAATCATTGATCTTGTTTGCTAGAAACACATAAATCAATACAGCAAGTATAGATTGTAATAGACTAGAAATATAGAAGCATACATTTGATTCATGAGAGGAAACAAGCAAATTCAGACACCTCAAGGATTACTTTTTTTGTAATAGAATTTTAATGGCAGGGAGAACACATTCTTTCAATTGTTTACCAAGGACTGACTTCAATAGACTATTTCTCCCATAGAAATGTCACTTTTCTGCTGTTTTTACACAACAGGCTGTATTTCATGCTTCAGCATACCAAACTTTGGTAACAACACATTTTCTGAAGCACCAACAAGAAAAGGAATGAGAATATGGGAAAATAAATAATTAGAAATAAAATAATAATATCTGTAAAGAAGCTAGCATGGGTCTGGAACTTTTTATGGAGAATGGAACAAAAATGCTACAAGGTAAGGAAGACTGAAGCAACAGCTCAGGGGGAAAGGGTCTTATTTTACCTATTTCTCTCTTTAAGGAGTCAAATGCAGATGAAAGAGGTCTCTGTCCAAAGGGAGGAAGTGGTAAAGATAAGGGAATTATTTCAGCATTTTAAGTGAGTTTTCAATAGTTTGGAAAATGTATAGAACCTTCAGTTTCTCCTTTTTTAACCAAAAAAGCTCACTCATCATGATCACAAATATAATTTCCTTTAAGAAACCTGTAAGGTACTCAAAAACAGCATCAGTGTGGCATCTGCTTCATTTTCAAAGTTTGTTTTTCTTTCTTCAATTGTTTAATTTAAATATACCACCCAAGGAACTCAGAAGTTACAGAACCAACTTATTTTGCTGAAGTAACAAAAATTCAAGCTATTATCATTCTAATTCTTTTCTTGACATCCACCATATGCTGCTTCTCAATTATACCGTATTTTCCCATGTGCCTTCTCATCAAATGCTTTTACATTGACTCATACATTAAAAAAAAATCATTTAAATGTTACTAAGTGATGTTGACTGATAGTACACAGAAGTACAAAAAGACAGTCCTGCATTTTTATTTATGACTATAAACATCAGATATTTGATACAATATGTGATCTGTGGTTGAATACACATTGCCTTCCTTCATAAACAAATATACACAGAGGAATAAATGAATAAAATGGAAAGTATTTAATCAGGAAATGTTTCATAAGAATTACAAACATTGTTGGGAGAAAGGTATTTTTGGTTTTTTTAATCTTTGGGTCTGCGTCTTTTTGTGGTCACATTTGTACCATTTTCAGATTTCCTAGTGGAAGGGGAAATTGTTTATACTAAAGTAAAAGTCCCCAATGGTAAATACTCTCTTCTGGAAAAGTAAGAAATGTAATTTTATCACTGTATTCACACTATCTCCTTTTGTCTATTGTTTCCCATCTGCAAGTATTTGAGGAGGGAGGTACATATACCATGTACACACAGAGCATTTGGACACAAACTGTGCCTCCTTTACAGGCAGTACCTTTACCGATCTACAGGGGTTAGGATCAGGTTATGAAGTTATTACATATGTTTTATATAAAGCTGTTATACAGGATTTTCCTCAAATGTAATAAAAAAAAATTAAGCAGCATTCCTGTATATATATACTTCCAACAGCTACAATATTATAATTTGATTTGATGTTTTTTAATGAAATAGCTTCATGTTTCATTAAAGAAGTGCACAAGCTCATTTTAAGTGACTACAAATAACAAACTGTTAGCTCTTCCCTTAGCAGTGTTGAAACTGGTAGTTAAAGGAGAGGAAGTACATGAAATTGCTCTTCCATAAAATGTCTGAGGTACCTGGGTCTACACATCTACATGATATCCAGCCAGCACTCTACTCTGCCTTGATCTAAAGGAATAGTATCCTGGATTAGTAAGGCTAGATCAGTGTTTCCCATTTTCAGCATCAAGTTTCATCTCTATAATCTGTAATTAAGCAGTGCATGAAAACCCATTAGTACACATGTGATCAGCACAGTAGAACCTTGTCATAACTCAAAACTTGAAATACTTGGCTAAACCTCACAGCAAGTATAAACCGGCATATTAATCATTTTTGTCCTTCAGCTCTTTTTTTGTGACTTCTGGCCACATTTTAAGTACTCACAATTCTTCACACCCTACCTCCTAAAACATAATTTATTAGAGCACTCTTTCACCAGAAAATCTGAGGCAGGGAGAGGTCGCCCTCTGTAGTTTAGGAAACAAAAGCAAAACTCCATAATATATCACAAATGCACAAAACATACATTCATAATACACACAAAAATGGTCATGTCTCATGGGGATCTGATGAACTTAAGAAAGAATACCAATACGAGAGCCTTTGCAATCACTGATTCAGAAGGACAAGCTGAATTGACCTGCATCCATACAGTGCACCAACAGTCTAAAATAAACATTAAATAGTGGAAACCATAAAAGAAAAAACTGTTGATATATAATCAGTTTGCAACAGAGGGTGAATGTATTTGTTCTTGGAAATTCCCATGAGCTAGCTACAGAAAATTGCAGCCCTTCTCCCCAGGAGGACAGTGCAAAAATTTTATGGCCACTCTTCAGTTCAATAAAAAGACATAACAGGTATGTTTGAAAGGAATTTTGGTCAGGCACAGTTTAATTACACTGATATCATATAATCCTTTGTTCTGTCAGACTGACTTGTGGAAGAACTGAGGGTTGCAATCATTTGTTCAGTCTTGAAGCACATGAATCAGACATACATCTTTCACTGGAGCTACTGACCCCCTGCATGAATGCAGCCAGAAGCTGGACCAGATGCAGATGGCTAAGGCTGCTGAGGCAAAACTGAGCCAATGCCAGAAAATTGTGGAAATCAATCAGAACAGTAGGGGATTACTTCAACACTTTTGCCTGCCAGTACTAACAAAATTATTGTAATAAGAGAATGGAGCCTTGCTCTGAGGTAGACCAATCAAGACACAGTGCCACGGCGTCTATGAAGGCAAACTTAGTAGGAGCAGTGGCCAGGTGAAACCAATGCAGAGAATATTGGCCCTGTTACTGAGCTGGTGAAACAGATTTCTAAGAGGACAGAAGGAAACCTTTCCCCTCCCTGGAGCATATACATGGTTGGTCTTTTACAACAACGCATAAGTAAATTTTAAAGAGAAATCCCCAGAAAAAGCCTAAGTTTCAAAAGTGTACACATCTGTTCCAGGGAAGAACTAAACTGCATTTCTTTTCATACAAGATCACACCTAAGGGTCTCATTAATTCTTGAGACTCTTCTATTCAAATGGAGATTCAGAAGTTGTAAGCACTACTTTTTTGTCTCTTCTGCTCCTATAAAGAAGTATGTAAGAAAAGACAGTTCCAGTTACGTTCATTGCCATGTTTACCAAAGACTGTCACATCAGGAACAGATTACTGTAACATAATCCAGCCAGACCACACAAGGCCAGCTAAAAGCTGAAGGCAGTGCAGAAACCAGCTGCTTGTTTAACTTTGCTACATGCTGGCGAAATAATAGAGCTTGCCTGTAGATTGGCCTCCAGCTATATATTGTTTTTCAGATGGCAGTTACTGTTTAAAGCTCTACACAGGGTACCATTTGTTTACCAGCAAACATTCAGCTAACACTCTACTTAAGAATCTTTAAAGAAAAAGCATAAATGATCAGGTGTTTTCTATGAAAAAATCCTTGATTCCAGAGCTCACTCCTCAGCAGAAGGCAGAGCCTGCCAACTTTACCAGAGCAAGCTTGCATTTTTCTCTTCACATGGGAGGGAATGCAGGCTGCAGGGCTTATTAAGGAAATTGGTTAAGCATCATTGAGTGAGAATGTCAAGAGATTCTCC
Organism: Pachycephala philippinensis; assembly: GCA_013397055.1. NCBI lineage: Eukaryota > Metazoa > Chordata > Aves > Passeriformes > Pachycephala > Pachycephala philippinensis. The sequence goes on from VWZT01011964.1 coordinate 1,251,148, forward strand.
TTGGGATGTGATGTGAAGATGTAGCATATTTTTCAAAAAGTGTCCACAATTTTTGCCTGTTAGATTTTAAAGATAAAAATCTCATATATTCTGAATTGAAGCTTCCTTCTCAGTTCTAAGAAACATTTCCATTTCTATCAGGTCAAAAATCTACCTTTTAAAGTCACCTGCATAAAATGACTGCACAGACATAGATTTATGATAACACAAAGAATTTTCTCGGACAATTTGATTATCAGGAAGAACACTAAAAGATTACTTATCCCCAAATATGACCTCAGCATAGATTCTGTCAGTAAGCCACAAAAAAATGACGATACTGTATTTTTTAACTTGCTGTATCTCCCTCTGAAAGTCTCAAGTCTACCAAGAAATTCTGCATATTTACTTCCTTCTATGAGGACAAGATTTGCAAGTTTTAAATAAGATTCTGTATAATTATTGAATATCCCTTTATCAATCAGTTTTGTGACTTCCTAATACAAAAGGCTCATATTTGCATAAATCCAAGATTTGCTACCACAATAACCGGAAAATAAGTTACTTAAATACTTTGAAGCATTTTAGCTGTTTTCACTTACTGGAAGCGAACATTTGAGTTCATTCCAAATAAAACATTGTAGAGACAACGTCCTTATCTAGTCATGCAAGTAAGTAACAAGCTAGTCCTATCTGAAGAGGTATAATGAAATTATGCACAGGGAAAAATCTTTTTAATAAAATGTTACTATCCTTGTAAAACCAATGTCTAGATCAAGACCATCCATAGTATTTCTATGACTATAAACCCCACAGAAATGTTTGTTTGCAATTCTGCACTGTATGAGACCACCATCTCCCTAATCTTCCTCCATATGTGCCATGATGGGGAAAAAGCTGAACACAAGTACACGCACACATACACACACACACCACCTTTGCTTCTAATTACTAGCCGTTCCTCTCACCAGTACCTAAATTAAAATCTTTAAATCCTAGAGAACAGCTTAAGGAGAGTGTCCCAGCTACTTCTGGTATGGCACATGTGACATTTGGGTGAAGAATTGTCAAGAGAGCACAATGTTCCCAAATCTTTCTGAAGAAGCTAGTAAGTTAAAACTTCAGCTTCAGAGTGAGTAGCATGAGTTTCTGACCTCTATGTCTTTTTTATAGAGAAAAGTAACAAAAGTATTGTCAAACTCAAAGACAGTCGCATGAAAGGTTGACCAAGCATAATGAAAACATTCAGCTGCAGTAAGACACACGACTGTGGTAATCTGTTGGATGGAGGGAGAAAAACACTGTCTTCCATACTAGCTTTCAAAACAGAAGACAAGGTTTTATACACACTGAATGGTTTAAATAATTCCTTTTGTTTTCTTCAGCTTTTAAATAAATGAAATTATATCAGCTCTCTTTCACCACAGAAAAAGAATAATAAAGACTTTAGTCCTGATTTTTTAAAAGACCCTGTAAGTTTGTCACTCTAAGCCCATAAACAATCTCTCTTACAGCAAGAATATGTGGTTTTGGGCAAGTGAAGATGCAATTCACAGGGTAACAATACAATAGAATAAATACTGTCTGTATTGACATAAAAAGTTTGGATTCATCCCAATGTCTTACCAAACAGCTTTAGTTTAGCCTAGTCTTTTGTTAGTGCTTGGGCAAATGTATAAAGTCATCATCACCAGCAAAGACTCTTACTAAAGTGTTGAATAGCACAAGGTCAAGAATCTCCCCCTGTGAGTCAGACATCAAAAAAGCATGTACAGGGAATATTCTCATTTTCAATGAATGCTATAAAACTGTAAAATTCTGCAAGCCTTTTAGTTAGCATGTGGATCTACTTTTTTCTTAATTTACATGACCAAACAGATAAAACTTGGTTTAAGAGCAGTATTACTTTTCTGTACCAAACATGTAAACCCATCAATAAACCCGATAATTAGTTTAGCAAGGATCTATTTTCCATAAGGTCGTAGAATCACAGGATCATTTAGGCTGGAAAAGACATGTAAAATCAAGTCCAACCATAAACCTAACACTGCCCAGTCCGCCAATAAACCATGTTCCTAAGTGCCACATTTACACATTGTTTAAACACCTCTAGGGATGGTGACTCTAGCACTTCCCCAGGCAGGCTGTTCTAATGCTTGACAACTCTTTCCATGAAAAAAAAATTCTTAATATCCAAACTAACCCTCCCTTTACAAAACTTGAGGCCATTTCCTCTTGTCCTACCACCTGTTACTTGGAAGAGACCGACACGCCGCTCAGGTCTCCCCTGTGCCACCTTTTCTACAGACTAAATCAGTTAAGACTGATGTGGTAACATTTGATTTTTGCCCATATATTGTCTTTATTGAGAATATTTTGTATTTGACAGCAACATTGTCATCAGGACAAAGTGGAAAGTAACTGATGCATGCTGAACCTTTTCTTTTAAAATACCGATTGAACATCATCTTTATGGTGGCATTAAAGATGATGTGGCATTAAAATAAAGCAGTTATTAAAAATAACCAAAAAAAACCCAAACAAACAAACTCTCACAACACTTTTTTTGTATTAAATACACTAAAAAAGAACAGCAAAAATACAGACTGCTGTTGTGTATTATAAATATAACAATATTGTTTATAAATATAACAATAACTGCTAATATTTTAGCCAACAGCTCTGTATTCTCATCTAAAGACCTGCTTAATGTAGCAGGCATGTACATCATCCCTATGAAAGGACACAAGTAATTTATTTGTTCACTTTCCCACATAAAAATCAAATACAGATAATTTCCACCTATTGACCATAAAATCCATGTTATTAATCAGCTGTCCCCTTGCTAGCAACCATTATACTTTGTTTCTGGAAAGAAGTATAGAGCTGCAGTTCCCAATGCTATCCACTGAAATCAGCAGAGCTATCTGAATGTACACCAGTTAAATGATTTTCACATGGTATGAGAGAGCATATGAACACACAAAATTGAGCAGTGTGCATTATAAGGATAAAGATTTACAGTGATCACTACAATTTCATACACCATTTAACATCCATCCTGTTTAATAATGTCATCTATGTAAAAGATTTTTATGCACTTGAAACACATACGATTTAATTTTACTCTGTTGGGGAGTTTTAATTCTTATTCTTATGAATGTGAGTTGACATGAGGAATTCCAGAGGTAGGGTCACAAATCATCAGGTTACTTTTGATAAACAGGATTAACAAATCATCATTTAAGGAAGGCTATTCCAGGTCTAAACAAATGTGGATGTGCAAGCACAGTAACATGTTTCTGACCAGCCCACACCAGATTCTTTGTGAAAAGGGGTAGTAAATACACAGAGAGAGGGGGATCTTTCCAACAATATATCCATCCCAGTACCCACCAGCCTCTGCCTTAGGAATTTCGTGAGCCAAAGGCTGTATTCATTTTAAAACTGACAGTGACTTTATTTTCAGATCAGCAGACCAGCAGTCACACAAGTCTAGGACATGACAAATCTGATGTTATCTTCTCCCCTCAGGCCTTACCTTTTGATCTCCGACTTCTTACACATAACAGCACTACAGCAAGACAGCATTAGAAACACAGGATGAAACGGCTCCCACAGCTCCACCCCACTTACCAAAGACTGATGAAGTAGAAATATCATGTCAGAGCAGCCAGATGGTACCACTGATGAGGGAGAATATTCCAAAGTCCAAGGTAACAGCTGTCAAGGCAAACCTGCCAACTCTTAACTTGTCTGTAGCTATCCAGCATGTTTGATCCAATGCATATGGACCAAAAATAAATAAAAGTCACCAAATGAAAACCTTTACTTGTCCTGTTATACTCCTTCTCCTCCCCTTTTCCTGTATCCTTTTATCCACAACAGGGAAAGTGAGGATCAGGGTTCGGCCACAAGAATGAGTTGTCATTTATTCTGTACCATGCCAATCCAAAATAATTTTAAGTTATTAAAAATGTTCTGTAGCATTTCAGAATCTCATAAATCTCTTGGTCTGTTTGGTATAGCAAGAAAACCAGGGAAAATCTCCAAATTTAAAACACTAGCTGTTTTACTCCTTTTATAAAGGGCTTCATTAAAACCATTTGCCATAAGATCCAAAGCTTGTTTACTGTGACATGCTACATAAAATGCAACTGGAACTGGAACTCTGGCCCTTTTCTCATTGATCTGATATCTCCCTATCTGAAGCTAATTGGGAGAATAGGAAAAGACTACCCAGCCCCTTACTTCAGCCTTTCCTGCTTCTTTTCTCCAGGCATGTCAAGCAGTTTCTTGGTTTTCTACTCTCACCTTAAAGAATAGTTACTATTTTCTGTATTTAAATAGAAAGGAAAAAAAAGGTGTTGAGTCAAACACACAAGAGTTTATTTTTTCAGGTTCAAGGTTCAGGAAATGCCAATCTTTTAAATTATAATAGTATTTTTAAAAGAAGAAAATCATCGCATTAATATGATTAGATCCCAATATACTGACCTAGTTCAGCTTAATTTATTTGATGTTAACAGCCTGTTAGAGAAACCAGAGCTTTGATGTGAACTAGTTCTACCCTTTCAAACCATTTAGTAAGAGAACAGGAACAAATAAAGCCTCTGTTAACAAAGCAGTTTCTGAAGACCAAATTTAAACACCAGTCATGTTATTCGAAACAGTCCAAATTGGCCTGCAAAAGCTTGATATAGCCCCTTTTTAATAATGATGAATGTGTTTGAAAACTAATCGATCAAAATGGATTGTGTTTAGTCAAAAAAGTCCCTATCAACAACAACATCCCTTTAAAGAAAGCCAAAAAGTCTGCCAGCTTTTAATTCATGCACAGTAACCTACTGCATCTGGCTTTCCAAGGGCAATCCCAACCCTGTAATTACCCAGCAGTCACAACTGGTTTTCCTAACAAAGCTGAGCCTACACAGAAATACCAATCATAATAAAGATGCATTGAGATTATTCTTCCCTGTGTTTTCTAATGCTAAAAAAAAGAAATTTCAGATGAATACTGAATGCCAAAAGGAATAAAAACATGAGCAATTCAATCCTAGATCATGTCACACATGATCAGCATTTCCTGTTTTCTAGCTCAGCTTCCACCAAAGGCAATGATACATTTTAAATTATAAGAAAGAAGAGTTCCATTAAGTCTTATGTCACTTCTGCAACAACGTATTTTTAAAGGGCAGAAATAACTCCACTGCAACCATAAAATTCATGGGGGATTTTGCTGAAAATTTCTACATCATGTCAGGTCCATATATAACTACTGTCTTCACAAAAGCAGCAGGCTGATAGCAAATCATGGTTAAAATAAATTGATTATTTCTTATATTCTTGTGTTATCTCCATGTACCGGTTGCTTGACACACACAGAGTAGCATTATCCAAAACGTAGAAAGCAGTTACAAATAACACTAACACTATTTACATTATGGATTATCTGTTAATCCAGTAACACTTCAAGAGAAAATAAACACTATGGTACTGTGGTGAAATGTCTTCTTTATTTTATTTTGCATCATATTAAAAAATCCATGTTCAAATAACCTTTGGATTGTGTCTTCTAACCTCTGAAGAGAGAATTGTGATTCTCTCTTCAAACCTTCCTAGGCTGTAGGAGGTACCCCTGCCTACAGACCTGTTCTGCTTGCAACAACTTTCCCTCAGCCAGCAACTTCCACAGGATGCAGTTCTGCAAGTGTGGGAATACTAAAGCTGTTGATGAATTTTTAAGTATTACAAGGGCTCTCTTTCTTTTCCGTGATGAAGACAGTGCATTTCAGTTAGGAAAAAACCCCAATATTGATTTAAAGTCCTAAATTCCTCCATAATAAATGCACCACTCAAAGAATCTCAGTATTGTTATCCTAGCCTTGTCTCTACGTGTGTGTAAGACATAACTGCTGGAAAACAATAAAAATTACTTCCAAAAACTTAATTATTTATTTCACTGTCACCGAATTTTTAAAATTTCAATTCTCCGTTTGCTTGGAAACAAGTAAAAAAATAAAGNACAGTTTTGGCGTGGTTTGTTTTTTGTTTTTTGGTTGTGGTTTTTTTTTTTTTTTTTTTTTTGTTTTTTTTTTTTTTTTTTTTTTTTGTTTTTTTGTTTTTGGTTTTTTTTGTACTTGAATCTAACAATCTTTTTCAGTTTAGGCACTGACAGTTCCTTATAATTAGGGGAGTTTCAGAAATTCCCAAAAGCACTCATTATTAAAATAATTTTATTTGAAGTATTTTGGTGCAATTCAAAAGCTGTTTAGCTTAGACACGTAGACTATTGGCAACAGCTGTTGGAGCTTAAACTACTAGACATCAGACAAGGAATTTGTCTCACATTAGAAGATATAAAACGTAATTGCTTCTTTTAACTTCCCAGCTACTAGGAATACATCTGAAATAAGTCTTCCTGGGTTAAGTCCATTAATACAAATAACTGAATAACCAAATGCAGTTTACAGGGTATCTTTTATATCACATGATAGTTGTGAATGGATGAACCCTAGCTCAACATTTTTAATTAACAGTGCATTTTCTATCCCTTATGCTTTTGCATGTAAGTCTTCAAACTTATTTCCCAATTATTCAGTCACAGAACCACAAAGCCCTCAGAAAATGAAATGTGCAGGAGTTAATTTGGGGAACATTTCACCCTCAGAATGATGCAGCAAATGAGTACATTTTCATCTGCTGCTTTTTCTTTCTCAAAAGAAGCTATCAATGATGGCTTCCCTGGCAACAAGGCACAAACACACAACATCACTGACTCAAGCAGCTAATCAAGGACAGATGTCTCAAGAGAGCATCAAAGCAGCCTTCTACATTTCCAAGCATGTCTTACTTTTCTACCAATAAAAATATCCCTATAGCTAGGAAATCCAGTTGAATTCTCAAAGTGAAGACATGGTGGTTTGGGTTTTTTTTCTAGTGCATCTTTCTATACTTAAATTACAGGTTCCCTGCCAGTTTAAACAAAGGAACAGAAACATTTGTCAAAGCCATATGGAAGCATCAGAGAGCAAGAGTGTTTTCATGGGAAATACTTCCAAAGTAGTTTTCATCCTAACTTCCAAAGTTCTCTAGCATTCCTTTACGATGCTGAGTGCCTTAACTTATAACAAACACATCAATAATATTTTCAAACTCATTTCAGAGTGTTCTGGCATAAAGCCAAGCTTCATTAAAGGTCTTCTCTTAGGGATTCAAAGATCACAGACTCACATATTCCTTCTGTAGAACATACACGTACAGAAGTCTTGTGTGATCTATAAGACCTCAGTTTCATTTTCTCTAGAAAATGCATCTACATCAAGTAAAATGCCAGGCAATCCTGATTTCAGCTACCTTTCTTTTGCATAACAACATATGTCTGCTACATATGCGAAACAGCTTATTGAACAGATTATTGAAAACTTTTTACAGCATATGACTACAGTGTAACATTAATTAGTAACACTTTAATAATAGCAGTGCTAATTAATTCTTCCTAACCTATAGCAAAACACCATGTGCAATGCTGCTAGTGCTAACAGTCATTCCATGGTGTACATCTCACACTGAACATACATCGTGCTGAACATAATTCAAATACAACATCTCCCAGAACACAGAAGAGCTAAGGCAGACATGTGGAGGCAGACTGACTTACCAAGACAGAATGACATGTGAGTGGATGCAGGCAGCTTCTGGCAACTAATCAGTGTGGGAAGAATTCAAGTTTTGTTCCCTGTTTGCTCTTAAAAAGTAATGAGTACATTCACATCTTGTCCCAAATCCCATTAAATCAATGGTGGGACTCTCAGTTTACTAGAATCTCAACACACAAGATTGAACACAAGGTCTCAGGGTCAGAATGGATACCCAAGTCAAACAGCACATATATGCCTGGGCACATGATCCCAGAACAGATCTGCAATCTGGACCAAAACAGTAGATCACTATCACTATGCAAAATTATCAAACAGCCTTTAAAATCTTTCAGACATTCTGGATATAAAAATCTGTTGGTTTTCTTTCCATTTAGACCCAGTTATAAAATCAGTGTTACTGAGAGAAGAGCAAAATTGACTATTTAAACAAAGCTAGTTAGTTTCCAAAAAGACCAAGTGAACACCGTAGGATCCCATGGCCAGATCTTTCACTCTATCTTTTTTTCTGAGAACTCAGCTTTACTTGGAACAAAAAATCAAAGTCACTTTGCCTCACTATTCTAAATTCCACAGTTGATCATTACCTGTATTTAATCAACATCATTTGCTTTCATGAGCTTGAATAGCCACCTGCCCTACCTCTTGAAGGTCCTCCAAATTCTCTGGGCAATTTTGATTCTAAAAAGTGGGATTCAGAGCTTCTCATTTGCTAAGTACTTTTATTAGTAGCACTGTAACAAGTAAGCAAATTTTGTTGGTCTGTAAGAGTTATTTCTTTTTCTGCCATAAAGAACTAAGACAACTAACATCTCCCCACTGAAAGGGCAGAAGATGTACAACAGCTACCCACTGGAAAGATGAGACACCAGAAGAAAACTTGCCAAGCTGCAGATACACACCTTAATTCATATTGCTCCATGAAAATAAATAATTTCATGAGACCCAAGGAGATTTCTAATCACTAAGAACACTAATTACAGAATTATCATCAGACAATCAAGCATTCCCTACTTAATCCTAGCTCAACTAAATATCAATTGCCACTGAATGACAGCATGTAACACACTCCTACCTTCCCATCTTGGAAAGCGGACTGTGAGAACTCTGGAGTAAAACAGTTCAGGAAAAGGCAGCAGATAAATACAAATTACTGTTATATGCTTGTTTGATCCAATGAGCTGGATGCAACAAGCTTCATCTTATTTCTGCCTATGCACCATTTCTCCCCTCCACCACAGCAATGCAAAAATGGAGTCCAGAGAAATCTCCTCAAACTGCACGCTGACAACAGAACTCCAGTCAAGGGGGTATCAGCAAGACAGCGTGATTAAAAGCATATAGTGACATATATTCACAACTTCACACTTCCCCTTATGTGTTCATGTTAATGCTAGCAAAATAATTAATATGGTGAACTACACAAATGAGTAGGAACTCACCAGCCTCTCATCACCTCCATTTCTCACACTCAGGCACATTCACCTAAATTTCTACAAATATCTGTATGCTCATTCCAAAAAAAAAAAAAAAAACAAACCAAGACATGCTCTGGCAACAAACAATAGTGCTCAAATGTTGTCTCAGACTTAAAAGGGAGCATGGTGTTTTCCAGTTAAGCAAGCTTGTTTTTCTCTTTCTGTGCCATTCTTATGAGTTTTCACATTTCTCTCACCCATCTCATCGAGAAATTGAATGATCAGAAAATTAAATTTCCAAATTTAATTTCCTGTGAATCTACTAAAAAGAGTTACTAGAAACATATAATTTTGGAGCTACTAAATTGGGCTGGTTGGTTTGCTTATATCATGGACAGGTTTGCCAGCATAAATTTTATTTATTCTGTTTTCTGTAGTGCAATTCCTTGATTTGAAGATAAAAACCTCAAAGAAATATAGCTGGCAGCACCATGCTTGGAAAGCAGATGCTTACTCTTCTCCCAAACAGTAGGCTACTTCATGGTCAAAAATCTCTTGCTGCTGTGGATACTCCAGCTCTTTCAGTTTGCTTTCCCAGCAGATCTGTGCCATGGATCACAGTTTCTTCCAGAATACAAAGCTACCAGACACATCTCTATTTATTTGGCAGTGTTTTCCTGTATTTACACAATTTGTGTGGTTATGGAGACTTGTTATCTCTCAGGTCTTGTAGCCAGACACAGATTTGCTTTTAGCCCTGACTTAAGAGCATGCACTATGATTTATTATCTACTGATACCACCAGCAACATCCAGGGCCATTGTGAGACACCAGAACTCTACTGAAATTCAGCTGCTTCCAAGAAGATGCAAGCTTGCAAATAAGAACCATTAATGTTGTACAACATCCTGCTGCTACTGAGCACTTTTTGTTTACAGGTTCTTATATTCTCTAATTTCTGCCATGACAAGATATTACAAAGACAGTTCAATAATATATAGGAAGCATAGCCACTAACATCTTCATTAAGCCAAGAAGTTTTTTAGGTAACTGTGGAAAGTTAAAGTTAACCAAAAAAAAGATATTTTTCAAAACAACAGCTGACACAATTAACCCAAATTGCTTCTATTTTTTATATCTTGTGGTTCACGCATGCTGAAGGTGATGGTACAAATCTTGCTGTGATACTCAGCAGCCACTGTTAATTCATCTCAAGTACATTCTTTTTATAGGAGATGGTTAAATGCACTTATTCCTGATTTAACTAACAGGTACAAGGATGTTAAGACAAGAAGCTGAATTCCCCTCTTGGTCATTCCTGCCATCACTCAGCTCTGGAGTCAGCCTAGCTACATCATCCAGGCAATTGTACAAATTTTGGGCATGAATAAACTGACAGAACGGGGGCAAACTGGTGAAGTACTGCACTAAGCTTTACCACTGGAGCTTTTCAGAACTGTGGCTTTCCAATCAAATTAATTGGAACTTACAAAAAAAATTACAATCTGACTGTCTGATATGTCTGAAAGGATAGTTTAATGAAAAAAAAATTGCTATGGAATGAGAAACATAATGATCTTGTATAACTAAGGCATCAAATTATGTTGGACTCATATCTGTCATTGGTCCAAATCTCCTAGGAAAACTTCAACATTATCATATTCTCACAAGCTGCTTCTCCAGCTACTATATAACTTTTTATAAAACTATAGAGTGCACTTCACTTTTTAATACACAAAAAAATAGTCAATACATGCAACATTAATTATAAAACCTAGGCAAATGAAATCTCTCATTTAGAGAGATGCTTGGTTAAAATTTATGCCATTTAAATTATCACCAGGATGATGGATATGGTTGCAGGTTAAAAAAACCCCAAACATATAAAAATACAAAAAAATTTGGAAGTTTAAAAGCAAAACAAGTAGTTCTATGCTGTTGCAACAGCTTCTTGCTATCAGCCAGCTCACAGAATTTTACCTCATACTCATAAAGTATAAAAGCAAACATGACTCTTTCAGAAGATTAGACAGCACAAATGCACTCTGTGCAAGTTGCTGTTCCAAATACAGATTTTTTTAAATTTGAGAATGAGCTTAAAGGCTGAAATTACTACAAAATGAGAAACATGTCAGCATTACTTAGTCTACATAATTTCTGCATAGCAGAAAACATTGATGTCACAGATAACAATGTCTGCACCCTTCTTTACTATCTTCCCAGACTAGAGGCCCAAACAGGCAAATTTTCACCCTGAATCAATGTTGACAAAGCAGTAGGTCAGCACTTCACCATTTCTGTCTTGACTAGTAGCAACACATCACCACATCCCATCTATTTACATGATGAGTGTAGATAACTATGACTTCCGTGACCTTGTGATGCATAAAAACACCCATCAAAGAATGGGTGTCCAATCCACTTTCCTCTGAAAGCTGAATGAAACCTTGGCCTTGATGGTAATGGAAGAAGAAAGAAGATTAATTTTATATTTGTGAGTACAGGCAAAGCACAAGGTTTGTTGATAGACTGAAAAATATTCTTGGGGAATGGGAGACGGAAGAAAGGTTTAATACTGCAGATTTCTATTTTAAACTAGACAAATACTGCCAGATTTCCAAAAGTGATTATAAAAACTTTAATAACAGCCCATAATTACTTTAAAATCAGAAGGGAGATAAGTTCAAATCCATTATCTGCAGTATCTACGACATTAGGGACACATTTGAATGAATACATTTAAAATTTCAGAAAGCCCATAACCAGCACAGAAAGTTTCAAATGATCTGTAAGAAGAAATACAATTTATTGGTGATTATAGGCATGAAAAAAGTATAGTCAATATTTACATTATCAGGAGGAAAGGGGGAGAAAAAAACTGAATCACTAATGCAAATCAGATGATTTCCTGAAAGAAATATTGTTGGATCTGACTCTGCCAGTCAATCTACATCTAAGTTACCTGGGGGCAGCATGGGAAATTCCAGTGTGGACATGTAGGGAGAGGCAAGCAAGAAAGCTGGGACAAATCATCCTGGCTGTCAATGGCAGAGTTCTTGCACCTTGCTTGCAGCATCTGCTGCCAGCCACTATTGCAGAATATCCATAAGCACTGCCATGTGCTGTCATGAAACCATTTAAGACAGCCTTTGTCAGCTTCAGGTTGCTGTGGCACAAGCTGAGTGATCTCACAGCAGCCTACAGAGCATCAGCGCTACAACCACGTTGTGAGAGCTGCTCATCCACACTAAAACACAGGATCAATTCAATTATGATATTGAACCAGTATCATGGTCTAATTGTTTCTTTCTCCATCTTATTTCTACAACAAACTTAGGAGTAGTTTTAATGAAATAGAACATGACACATCACAATTACAGTTAAAGCAAAAAGATACGCTCATATATTGGGGAATAGGGAGAGAACACACTTTTGAGGTCTGAATTTTATGAAGGTAGGTATCATTTAATTGACACCCACTGAAATGCCTGCATGAGACAACTTGTTGCACCCTCAATCGATACTTACACTGTAACAGCTATTTAGCTCTATAGTGTACCTTAGGCAGATGTTATCCTCATTTTCAGAGAGACTCTGAAGCAGCCAAGAATATACCAAGTCAACAATAGCACCACAAATACATGGTTCCCCATCCTATATTCCAAGAGCATGGTATTTTTCAACTGACTATCAATCTACTGCAATGTCATTCTGGAAGGAAAAGAGCTTTTTGCCATTTCATCTATAAAACATGTTGAACAAGTCTCAAAGCTGATTAATAATCCTTCCACACAAAATTCTAGCTGTGCCCCAGCCAAAACAAACAAAAAGTGCTTTAAGCAACCCCACCGCGGGTCATCCTAAAAACAAGGATAGAACAATTTGCTGCCAACAGCATTACAAGCAGTTATCAGGCTTATCCTCCTCAATTAGAGGCTTTTAAAATTGCTGATAGAGGATGCAAATGGTATTCATTTACTACTCAGATCTTTACTAAACATCTCCATGACCTCGTTTCATGCTGGCTTTTCCTAAACATAAATGGTGCCTCACCCCACACATTTTTTTGCATGTATTCCAATTGATACAACCACTAAAGCTTTTTATCATTACTGCTTCCAGTTCACTTCCATAAGGGTGTCAGAAAACAGACTGATGTATATCACATGTCAGAGACCATTCATTGGCTTTTTAAACAGTGTGTTTTGTGGATATGCTCTGAGCAGAATTAGGCAAAGTAATGGTAATTAACTTTCTGCCCACCTGGGTCCTTTCCATTCTACACTAAAAAATTAAAAACAAAACAAAACAAAACAAACCCTCTCTTACTAGATAAGACAGCAACTCAGAATCAACAATACATGTTAGGCAAGTGATCATTCATGTTTTCTCAGTGCAAATATGAAGGTCCATCAGAATGACTTCTGTTATATTCCTGTGGAATACACTGGAAAGAGAATACCGAAAAATTCTCCTGAAATTATTTTGGCAGTAACTGCACACAATATTTCTGATGATTGCAACTCAGTTCTTCACAGCTGTAAGTGTAAAGCTTTCGACAGCTTAAAACCACACACATAGAGTATAGGAGAGAAAACACACCATGTCCATATTCCCAGCAAACCAAACTGTATCAACAGAAATACTAAATCAAGAGTACTATAGGTAAAAAGAGAATCACAAATCTCATGCAGTAGTCTTACAGATGGCAATAGTCAGAGAAAAAAGTTCTGATATCATTTGATGAGCAGGAACATATTCCTACAACTCTAAAATAAAAAGAAGAGTCCAGAAGATTAACAAACACAAATGTATGTTGAGCACCTAAGCTTAACCAATGTTGTTTCAGGTATAATAATTCCTGGAAGTTATAAGACTTTGTCATTCATAATAAAAAAGAATTATCAAAATAAAAAGGTTTTTGCAAAATAGTTTCCTGGGCCATGACTAAAAATAAACTTGTCAGTACTGGTCTTCAATTTACCATGAGACAGGGTAGCAATGTACATTAGCTTTGAATTACACAAAGAACATTGATGGATTAAACATGCACTTGCTTTTTTTCCCTGTCTCCAGGAAAAAACTTCACAGCCTCCCAATCACTGGGAAACTGAACAAGTGCATCCACTGATGCACTGAGCAAGCCTAGCATCAGAAAGCAATCTTCACCTGTATGTCTTCAGCAACTCTTAACCTGCTCATAACTTTATCCTAATATTTCTTTTGACTTTCTTGATACAAATCAATTTTAATTTCCCTGATTACATGAATTACTAAGTTAACCAGTGAATCCTAAGTAAGAGTAACCTACTGAAGGCATTACTGAAAAATATCTTGACCAGGCAGCTGTATCTTGTATTCCAAGGTCTTCTCAGAGAACGCATGCTCTCTGATGCCTAAAAGATCTGAAGGAGGAATGTGAAGATCAAACTCACTTTATCAGTCATATCATTAAGTATCTCCTTCAACTTGCACATAAAACAACACATAAATAAATTACCATAATTTAGTATTCAGACTTTACAAAGGCCAAGTGACACTGCTCAGCTCATAGTTCTCTTCTGCCTATGCAGATACATACCAAAACCCTTTTACCAGCAAGATTTCTTTTTAATTGGTACTAATACCTTTTATGTTGAAAAGGAATTCTTTCAAAGTATTAAGTGGAATAAAAAGTAAGTACAGAAAAGTTAGAAGAACAAGTAAAATATATCTAAATTTTGACAGGAGAAATAAACAAAGGATTTTAAAGAGACTAGGACACTGCCTCTTGAGGGATGTACCTCTGCACTTTATAGAGCCTCCTTACTTCTTCTGAAGTTAAAAACAAGATCAACTACACCAACAGCCTAAATGGACAACTGGTCTTTTGGTTAAAATTATTTGTGGGCACAGAGACCAGCCTACAGCATCAAACTTTGTATCTCTTCCTCACTCTAATGTCAATTTCACAAACCTCAAAAAAGTGAGACAAAAAGAAATTAATCTGCCATATAAAAGTTGCACACATTTCTAATACATACAGATATTTCTTTTTGTACTCTCCTAGACTTACAGCTCTACAGTCATTCAGGCCTGTTTTTTCTCTTTGATCTGTGTCAATTCTGAACTGAACTGAAAAGGAAAGAGTAGAACAGCACCTGAGAAGAGGGTGGTGAGCAGCACATCCACCACCTGCATAAAGAGCACTACTCACCTCCCACATACACAGGTGTGTGACCTCTCCAGTGAACTGAAAGAAAGCAGCACACCTACTTTCAAAACAGAATCTGTTCATAACAAAAAGGTGTCAAGATTGGAACTGCAGGAAAGATTAAAAAATTCAGAAAGCTAAAAATCCTTTGTCTAGTCCCTATCACCCCAAGTGTGGTTAAAATACTGTCCAGAAAGTGAAATTTTGCACAACAGAAAAATTAGGAAGACTCTTATTTCAGGAGTTAAGTATCATCTCTGCTCTATGAGGTTCCCTAAAATCTTAAATCCAGCATCCTTTCCCAAAATGTTTATCAACAGTTTCATCAAAACATCCTGTAGAAAACTTCTTTCCCATATAATTCTGTTTTAAGATTACCAAATAGCTCTAGAAGTTTAGAAGTCTACTTATAACAGTTCATTAACTGTCACTGGATTTTATCTTACTGATAGTTAATGACAGAGGTGGCATACATCTTATTATTCCTATAAATGTGAGACCTGAAATTAGATCTTTAAAATGGCTATCGTTCTGTCAAACATCAGAATCTCTTTTATTTCTCATTAATTGGAAAACAAATTTTCAAACTATTTCAAAATGGTCAAAAAATCAATTCTGACACAATATGAGTAGTTGTAATTCTATGTAAAACACCAAGTCTACATTTTGTCTAAAAGAAGTCATCTTAGGTCTAATTCCTGTCAGTAGAGACACCCACACTTTCACACTCAACATGGTAGGTACAGAGTTTATTCAATGTCTTAAAGTGGTTCACATGGTTCTGTCTGCTAGTATAAAAAGAACCATAAATTTATACAGAAAATTTAATTCTTTATCCCGCATCCATTAAATGTCTCAAAGGACTCCAGGCCACCTCCTCACACATGTAAGTAAAAGCTGAAGAATAAAAAGCAAGGACTGATTTTATCTCAAGGTTATGGAAACATCATTAAACCATAAAACCACGCTGTCAAAAATTTATCTTGACATTAGGAACTGTCTCAGTGGAGTTAAAGCCTTACCATGTAATTAGCTGCAGATAATTCTGTTTAATACTGAGGATCAGAATTTTAAAACAGTCACAACCTTGATAAATGGCACGTTAAATAAACTGAAGCTTCCAAAAAGTGATCAGATAACAAAAATGAGAAAATTCAACTCCAGCTCAAAGGACAGTTGATACAAAAAGCAAATTGTCTAGTAAGGACAGGGCAACACTGTCAGAAAGAAAGGTACACAACCCTTTTGAAACACCTCCCCATCTAGTACAGCTGGTATTTGCCACATGTCTTATGAAAACTAAAAATACATTGAGGTGAAATTCTGCTCCCATGGAAAGAAATGGCAGAATTTTCTTTGAATTTCAATGGGCAGTTTCAACAAATGTGCACTCAGGGGGATTCTCTGCCTATTAAGCATCACAAGCAAGTGAATAAAACTATAATTGATTTTCACAAAGACAAGAGCAGTGGACAGCAGAGAAGGAGGACTGTTTTAAAAGAGCTTCCGAGAAGCTCTTTTGACCTAAATCAGGTTGGAGATTTTCCAAGAACCATCTGGAATTTAGTCACCTCACTGCAGGATAATTTTTCTCTTTTGTCTGTCAGTCTATTTTCCTTCTTGAGGATCCAGCATCAAACAGAATAAAAAATGACCTTTGACTGGATCTTTCTGTGGCATGCAATGAAAGAACTGATCCAAAAAAGTTCAGTGTTCGAATAAGCACCTACTGAACTTGAAAGGAATGTTGGAAGCGGTTGGGAAAACAAGATCACATCTTGAAGTCATGTATCTGTAGTATTTCTTTATTCTATGACCACACAGGGAAGTCATGACAGCTGGTCTTCTTTGGAGTTATACTACAGAGAAGAGACTGCAAAAGTCCAATCAGAGACTTTACAGTTCCAAAGTCTTAAATTTTACCTGCTGAGAATAAGCATCCCTATTCAGCTTTTAAAAACAAAAGTAAAATTGCATGGACATCCAGCTTATCTTCCAAAGAACATTCCATGGGAATGGCAGAAAATGTCTGCTGCTACCTCACTAGGGATGGGGACATACTAAATTAATATTTTAACACAATATCACACTTCATAACACACTTGTTTGACAATCAAATTGGGAAGGCTGTAAAATGCCACACGGAAAATTAGAGAGTGACAACAAGGTCTTACAAAAAGCTTGACAGTTGTGCTTGACTGAACCCTGAACGAGATACTAATTTTACTCATGTAAAGCACATGGCTGTTGGCAGCTCTTTTCTTCCAACCACTCACCTGTCCAGTCAGATTCTCCTATTCCTTCTGCCAGTTCTTTTTAGTATTAATGATATCAAGTATGTGTACACATGACAGGTCTATGTCATTTGCTCTCCATTTTCCCAGGGCAGACTATCACACAGACTAAGTAAAACCAGCAAAAGAAGAAAATGAGCCCTATTTTAATGGACAAAAAAAAAACCCAAACCAAAGAACAACAACTTAAAAACTCAGTACTTTGCACTACATTCAGCAGGGTGGGGAAAAATTCACAGTCAACATACAGAATACATCAAGTTAAAAATATCTTTGTGATATCAAAGCTATAGTGGGGCAAATGTCGTCATTAACGAGATCATTCCCAGTTCTCCAGTTAACAAGATACAGAGCTGGGAATTCTTGGTTTTCACTCTGCCCTTGATTGCCACTTACATCACCTTGGTAAAATACATGGGAGGGAAGAGGAGGTGCACATATGTGCACATGCTTGTGCATGTGTGTACATAAAAAATTCAAAAGCCTTCTGTATTTTCTTCACCAGTGTTCCAATGTGTTTAATAATCATCACACTGTTTCTGTAAAGCCACCACGGCCAGTCTCCATCTTAAGCTTATTATTACATAGAAGGCAACAACATTTGGAAAGAATTTCTTAAAAGCTGCAACTCAGTTCAAACTGAGTAAGCAGTGATCATCTTCTGATAATCAGTTTTATCTTCAGCTGCACAAAGTCTCTCCACCCGATAACACAATGTGTGTGTTTCATGTGACATGCATCTGACAAAGCTCAGGCCAAACCAGCATGCCAACAAAGACAGTAGAACAGCTTGAGTGGAGACGAGTTAGTACACAAAGGGTTTTATCTATACAACCTTTTTGGCTGGGTCTATTTCAGACTTTCCAGTAATTTTTCAGGTAAAATTACAACTTTAATCAGGCAAAATTACAACTTCACATCACAGCAGTCTAATCACCAATAAAAAAAAATCCAGCAAAACAACACAGTTGATTTTATTGTTCCTACTCCTGTCCACAGCAAAAAAAAAAGTTCCATAATTGTGCAAACAGATTTTTTAAAAATGTTTAAAAAAATAATTTACAGCATTTTTATTTCATTTCTTTCAAAGAGTCTCTTACTTTTATTTATAACAGAAGAAAAAGAAATGTTATCGTTTGGCTTACTTCATAAGAATATACTTACTAAAACAACCAAAACATAAATAACTTAAGATAAATCCTATGGTAGAATTTATCAATCAATTAGGAATCAAAAAAATTAAAGGGAGTTTAAACTATGAGTACTCTTCATATAAAATATTTCTGCTAGCATTGTTCAAATTTACCTTCCTGAACTGGAAGTCATAAAATATCAACCCCAAAAGCCAACAATATCTAGTTAGTAACACAATAAACATTCCACATACTGTGGAAACTAACTTTAAATGCTTTACATGTAGTCTTTCAGAATAAATAATCCACAACACCTCTGGAAAAAGCAGCTTGTGGGATACAGTACTATCACAAACATTAGCATATACTACTAAATAACAAAACAGGATGGGAGTATATCTGCAAATATATTTCACTTTGCAGAAAAATTCTAGGCTGAAGAGTGATGTTATATGCTCTTTATTACTGTGAAAAAATTACTCAGGTTGATTGACTCGATTATATTTGAACTTCTTTGCTTTTTTTCACCCAACAGCTTTAACATGATAATTTTAAAAAAAAGAAAAGAAAGAATATCCTCTAACTACTGCTTTAGTTCTGAAGTGTTGCAATTATATAAAAGTTATACTTCTGCTTAAATACTGACTGAATAAAAAAAAAATAGTTTGAATTCACTTTTTCATATATCACACTCTGAATGTATCTACTGAACTCCCAGTCAGAAATAAATTGCGAACACGAGGAAAGGATAATTTATGAGTTGTCAAGCAACCAGATTTTAACACTTACTTTTGTGAAGATCTGAAAAAAGTCAATTGCAGGTGGCAATTGAGACTCATCCTGGATCTCAGTTTTCAAATACAGTTGCAAAGTCTGAGCAAGGTGCCTGAGGCCATCTTTCATTTCTTCACTTAAACGTTCAGTGTCTTATGGGGAAAGGGGGAAAAAAAGTAGACCATGTCATAAACAGAACATTTTACCAACATTTAAAAAATGTCCAATGGCAGCCATACAGTCTAGACATTTCCAGTCCTGGAATTAATCTTGACAGAGGGCAATTTTGACAGAGGGCAGACATTTCTCATTTTTTGTGACAATTACCTATCAACACACAGTAGAGTTTATCAGATTGCTACTGCCAAATCATATGAATACGATAGCAAGTGAAAGATCAAAAGCCAATAGATAAAGCAGATGTGTAAGCAGATGTAAAACATTACATACAAAAATTAGGCATCTGGGTTTGTAACATTAACCACATTAGAAATATGCTTGGAACTTTATGCAGCAGTACATACTTTTATATTGTATAGATGTGTCAGAAACACTAGTAGATGAAACAAACATATTTATGAACAAAAGGAGTTTCATACAGAGAAACTGGTAAACAATGAATATGAAAGAATATGAAGTAAATACCACTTTATTATAAAGCACCACTATTCATGTTTTACAGATAGAAATCCTGAAGCAGATAGAATCACAGTGCCTGATTTTCTAATTAAGTCATTATGCACACATCAGGTCTCTGAAAACATGGAAAGTGAAACTGCTGCTGCCCTAGTAAGTTCACTGCCTGATTACCTGCTTCACATTTTCTTTTTCCTACCAGTTGGTACAAAATCGAGAATGTGAAGAAGATGAACATATTCAAGTGCCAGTCTGTAACAAAAGGCAGAGATTTATTATGCACTATGAATCAATTTCATCTCTGCATAATGGTGAATTGTTATTTTATCATAAACATCTATAGCTGCCCACAGCACTACCCATGTGCAATTAACAGTGTGGATGTTTGCAGGTGATTTTGCAAGCATGAATGAATATAAATATTAGAAATCCAGACATGTATGTTTTTCACAATGTACAGAAAATCTCTGCTATAGAAAAGTATAATATCTATGAGGCCCGTGTCTTCAAGAGAAGCAGCAAACTTTTAGGTGACTGAATCAAGTTTAAAAAATATAAAAGAAAAATCATAAACACACACTTGCATTTCTTATATAATATTCCTTTGAAACCAAAAATGCTTTTTTCCTTCAAATGTAATTATTCAAGACAACATGTGATTTACCTTAAACCACCTATACTAGTGGCAAAATGTATTATAACAAAGAGAGGAAGGCAAATAAAACAACCCTAGACTAAAGAAGAGAAATCATGTAAGAAGCATGTTATAAATGGACACTGCAGTTTAGGACAGATGTGAACATGAATACCAAAACCAACTGGAACTTCAGGGAGAACTGACAGAGACGGGAGCAGAATGCAATTACCCACACTGGAATCTGTCCAGGACATCAGGGCTAATGATCCAGAAAAAAGTCCCATGGGAACCTTAACAGAAAATTATCAAGACCTCGTTTCCAAAGCACATAAGAAAACAAGGCCAAAAGCAAAATGAAATTAAATTTGTGAATGTTCTCATTTTTTGTTTTTAAGAAACTTTTTTCAATTGTTTAAGAAACCTAGTGTGGGAGACAAAAATGCTATAAACGGCCTATGGAAAGTTCTCTAAATAAGGCATGGGGATTTAATTATGCAACTTTGATACTTACACAAGTAAAGTAGCAAACTATCTGCACCATACTACAGCACACAAACTATTTTCTGAATACTGAGTCTTGGTAGGTAAAAACAAAATGATTTCTGAATTACTGTAACATACGGAGAGCCCAGAGAACTATGGAAGGAAGGAATTGTCTTAAGATAAATGAGAACTAGCAAAAGTAGCAATGCACAGAGATACCCCTCCTGCTTAATCTGAGTTTCAGGGTATATAAAGGAATTTCAAGGAACTATGGAGGTTGGAAAATAACTTTATAAAGGGCTGGATGCCTCCACTTGCTTTGTGGGTTTTTCATGTATCACATATTTAAGCAGATAGTTATTCAGTAAGTGTATAAAACTTTATATGCTTCTATTCAGTTTATATGTCTCCCACACTAAAAATCAACCAACAGTATAAAGTAATGTTGAAAAGTAATAGCGTAAAGCAAACTGAGACAGCATAGTGACAATAACAATTTTCAAGTCAAATATTTTGGAATTCCAAGCGGGAAAAAAAAAAAAAACAATAAAACCAAGAAAAGATGAAAGGAGCATCAATTAGAATTCTGTCACATTTCTGATTAGTGTTGAAACATTATTTTCTATTACAAAGAATGCTTCCTGAGAATGTTTTTGCTTCAGATTACAACTTGAATTCATGGTTCATGTGATTCCCTTTAAAGAAATCTTTTCTCCTCTATATTTAGGCCTCTAATAAAAATGCATTTCTGACTTTCGTATAGATTCCACTAAGTACAGAAAAAACCAAAAACTTCATCAACACCATTCATAAATTGTGCACCAAATAGGGAAAGTGTTATGAAATAACAGGAGCTTTTGAAGCATACACATGCAGCAAAAAGCATCACAGCTACTACAAGCTCTCCCACCAACACAAAACACTTTTGGATTATTTTAACTCCAAAACCATAGAGACCATCTATTCACTCTAACAAGGAAGCCAGGAAAACAACACAAGTAAAAACCTTTACATAAGATTAGGCATAGACCATTTGAACTGTAGTCTGTTAAGTATCAGCTTCAGTTAATGTGTTCATGTCCTAAACACTTGGTGCTGTGGAGTTAAGAATATTACATGGGAATTGTTATTAAAACTCAGAGTAAATACAGATGAAACACTAAATGTGGATCTCTCATTTGCCTTCTCCTAAACTGACTGGCTATGGACCAGTTGTTTCTGTATCAGTGAGAGGATGGTGATCCCATCTGTATCACAGCCCATACCACCATTCCTTCAGAATGAGAATTTTAGCAGAAGCTTCTGGCCACTCTACAGATTTTGTACCATTTATCCATTGCAGCTTAGGCCTGTTCAACATCAAGCTTCTCTCCAGACAACTTATCATGCTATTCCCCTTGTATTCAATCAAGTCAAGGAAAGCTGAGATCATCTCCTGAAGGGTACTGAGAAACCACAGTTTGTATGGAATGATCAGTTCCAAAAAACTCTTTGCCTACACGAGAGACAACTGCTGTACAAGTGATCAGTATTTAATTTTTAAAGGGAGACTCTTCCCTCCAGTTCCTCCTGTGCCACTCTGCAATCAGCCATTGGTACAATAAAGACTTTTTTCCTTGTATCCCAGCAGTGTCATGAAGCATAAAAATCCATAGCCTTCATCATTTTAACTTAATTTGAAGCATCTGTTCTCCATAAACCTTTGTTACATGATTTGAGAATATCCATTGCAGAAAATCACTATGCTTTAAATAATTGAAATGTATTCCTTCTATCCATTTTAATCTGCTGCCTTATTAAGGTCTTTGCCCTTGAAGTTTGGGAGAAGGCAACAGAATGTCAGGGTGTTCAGATGTAAAATTAATACTATGTATTGCATTTTTTAAGTTTATGTGGGGTTTATTTCTGACTAACTATACCAATAGATCAAGCTGGTTTGTAGCCAAAACTCTCAATAATACTAAAAAACATTGAGGTAATCTAAATATTCACATTACTCTCCAGAAAATCCCTCTAAACAAGATGCAAAAATAAACCAAGGATGTATTTCTTCCTTTCTAAGACTTCAAGATGCCACAAAACATGGAAAAAATGTTTCCTATTTCAATATTTGCTCTGCTGAGAGACTGTAATGAGCATCTTTTTCTACCCAAGCAGTTGAAACTTGTGAAGCCACAAAAGTAATAACTGCACAATTTCATCTTTTTTCTCTATTGAAAAGTCATGTAGAAGAAAAATATAAACATATCCCTTTTAAATATAACTTTCGTTCCTATTTCTGCAAGGTATTTTGAAGCTTTATGCAATAGGACGTAAGTACTAAAAAAGTAAAACCTCAGTATAAGAATATATGTATTTTTGTATATGTATATAGAAACATTGACACTGTATGTAGTATGGCAGACACTGGCTAAATTAAAAAATGAGCAGGAAAGATGTGCACTGTACAATGAGAAAATAAAAATATTAAAGTAAAACATCAGGTGAAAGTTTTGCTTCAAGACAACAGACATGTTTTCCTTTTATCTTTGAAATAACTGTTCTTTCCCACAGAGGTTTTGGTCTTTGATTCTGTTACTCTACAGAGCAAACCTTCAGAAGGCAAGCTGCAAGAAAATCAGATGGCCCTTTCATAAAGCAGACACTGGAAATATTTCCTGAAATCTGGCTGGCAATTACTTACTCGACTGAAGATCGGAAAAAGAGTAGAGTCTCTCAGAAGGGCATACTGATTGTCTGAGCTGTAGAGAAAAACAGATAATTAATACTTACATAGCATGTTTTGTTTTCAAAACACTCTATAAGATTGATCATTCCATGTTATAAACCCGTAAGATAATTAGGTAAGGCCAACAGCATCAACATAAATCCAGGACTTTGCATAAACTATCCTAAAAAACTTAATTTTTTTTGTTGCTAGAACGCTTTCTACTAATTTCAAATTTTTTTAATTTTTTTTGGCAGCTTACCTTTAGTAACTTACTTTGGCCTTTCAGAGTATAATTGAAACCAGTTTGTGAGGTTTGTAATTTCAGAATTCATGTGACTATAATTAATGCACAGTATTACTAGGTACATATTTGCCCTTTAAAAACTATCAAGCACAAACTCTTCCCAACGCTGTATAAAATAAATGTGAAATCATATTTTATCACCTCAGACCAAAACAAATGCCTGCACTTTTATCCAACACAGACAGCATCACAGCAGGTTCAGCAAAAATATGAGCAAATCCCTTTTGATTTACAATCCCACACATTCGTAAGCTGCTTAAACTAACAGAAAATTTAGTCCATATAAAGTAATCAAACCATGGGAATGTCAAACACCCAGGACTTCCAAGGGAGTTTAGAAAAATATTAAAAAAGGTAATTGAGATTAAGAGAACCCAACATGGAAAGCATGGCATTATGCCCTCTAAAGAAAGGGCTACCAGTGCTTCTCTCCTTACCACTCATTCAAACAACACTGAATAAGGCTTCCATTAAGTTAATAGAAAAGCACCAATAACTTCAGTAGTATTAAAGGGAAAACAGTGTCTTCCTATGTTTTCCTTCCAGGTAGGAATAAGCTCAGAATGCCACCACATATACAAAAGAAAAGAAAATCAATAAACATGTCCCTTGAGCTTAAGTATGTCCATATTGGTATCTCTTGATCCTTTCAGCATTTCTGCAAATTAATCAGTTAACTTGTAATGTAATTTGCAGTCCAATTTTTTTCAGCATTCTCAGTCACTTCAGCCTTGTAGCTCATAATTACATTAAAAATGTAGAGTGAGAAAGCATTTATCAGAAACTGCTGCACTGAATCAATCTAAAAGAATGTCACTTACTAGTTTAAAAACAATCCTGCCAGCAAGTCTGACAGAGTCTGGAGGAAAATTGGGCTCGATGCTTTTAAGACACCTGCATTCCTGCTTGTGGTCCAGCCAAGCTTCTTTCTATCAGGATTTTTTAAAAAGGAAGAAAAAGAAAATAAAGAGCATTTTATTTTATATAACCTGTATCCTATTTTTTATATACACACACATATTTTATACATACAGTTATCTATAGTTACATATGCACACAAACATGCTCAAAGCAATGCGCACTGATTCTCATTTGTTGTGGCATGAAGCAGAAACAGCATGTAGCTGCTTACTTGACAAGATTGGAGAGAACTAGAAAGGATGCTAACTAACATACACAAAACTCTAGGCACGTGTTCACTCAGCACTCAAGGCTGAAGAGGCCTGCAGAGTCCATTCACTTCACTAAATGCAGCTGCTCTAATGCAATGACCAAGTTTGCAGTGCTGCAAAAACTGTCCCCAAACATCCCTGAGCTGATGAGGTGTCAATGCCCACAGCTGGGAGGACTGGTGGTGATATTTTTCACAGTTCAGACCAGGAGCGGTCACTGAAACCAAAACAGAAGACGGAATCAAAAATATTTTAGTTGCATATATTACCCGAACTTGCAATTTTTGTTTCACGGGCCACTTTGATTAGAATAGCAGAGAGAGACTAACGCTTCCATAGCAGAGAAGAGTCAGGATGACAAGATAAAGGAAAGCTGCTATACATTGAATTATGTCTCTTTTTTTTTCTACCATTCATTGTTGCCCCAAGATTAGTGCAGAAGAGCAGCAAAAATGAGTTTTTAGCTAAAGAAACATATTGGAAGAAACGATTTCTGATCACTTTTTTTTTCTTGTCTCCTGTCTCTACAAGCATAAAATTCTGTTTATAATATACAAAAACTCCAAGTCCATCTCATTAACATACTACATATTTACACATTTTATTTGCATATTCACAGGTTATGTTTGAAGCCATACAGCTGTTTCAAATAGTTTTAAAAGCAAATTAAAAGAACAGGGCACAAAAAAAATTGCTACAATGACAAGTACTCAGAAACAAGGGCTTCTGAAGGTGACATTTCCTCACAAATATGCAGTAAGGGAAAAAAACATGAAGTCAGAAAAACAGTTTCTGTGAGGTGAGTGCCACAGAGAAAATGATTGTCTAGTGTTAAGTACATGTTCAGCAATTAAAAAAAAAAAAAAGCAAGTGGCAGAGCTATGCGTAAGGGCATATCAGACCCGAAGATGCTGACATGTGAGTTATAAAGATTCCGAAGGCAATCACACAATTTTTTCCTTAAGCTGAATTTAAGTGAAGGAATTGTTTCAGGTAACTAGGTTTCAGTGCCAGTAGCATTTATACTATTTAATTTAGGAATTTTTTTTCCCCTGTGGCTTGCACATAATAAATAAACTGAACTTTTTATTTCTTTCAGATACATGAGAGATTTGTGATTTCATTTCTTTTACCCATAACTCTACAAGGGGAAAAAATGACACCAAGAAGGCATTAATCCAAATACAGTTAGTGTCACATGCTGTCTGACAAATAAAAGTTAAGTATTTAGTGCTGAATAGAATTATCCTTGTCTAGAAAAAACAAGGTCATGCTTGTAAATGTCCAGACATCATTCTGTGTAATATAGTTACATTGGCATTTTTATCCAACTTAAACTAAAAATGTTCCTAGGAGTACGCCTTTATCTGTCAAGTTTTTTCTTCTACATAAATGTTGCACGGAATTTTAAACATGTTAGAGGTGACATCAAAATGATTAATAACTTACCCAACCAATAAAGCCCTAATGAGATGAAATATGCTGTACCACACAGCATCACATGCCATGTTTCTTTTACAGCATTCCCATGTGATAAGAACAGTTCAAACACATGCCTTCCATGGAACAGCACTTTGGCCAAAACTGATGTCAAAAAGAAATCACTCTGATTCCTCTGCAGAAGGAGCTGGAATGGGGACTGCCAGTCACTTATTCCCAATTGGTCAGGGAGAGAGAGGAAAGCTCCAAATGCATTAAACATAATGAAATTCAACAGTATTTTTTCTTACTATCAATACAACATGGACACAAATTACAGGACAATGTGACAACAAAGATTAGTGATCCTGAAGAGACCCAATTTTAAAGTCAGTCTCTAACAATTGCTTATTGGTTGGGTTTATGTTAGTCCCACATTTCTTTGTGGGAGGGTTTTCTTAAACCTGTGTATCCTGGCTTTCAGTCAAGGTTTTACATGCTATATCCAGCACAAGTATAAACTCTGTAGTGCAGAGACATGGCCACCTGGTATGACCCTTCTCCTCCATGCCAGGGAAGGTCTTCCAATTTTGCAAAGATTTCTTTTTCCCCTGTTAGAAATGAACACCAATAGAAGGAGGCAAAGAAAAGGAAGTGAACAGCGCAGGGCAATACAAAACCCTCCTCCTCCAGGCTTCACTACACTTAGGAACTTGGAAAGAATATCCTTCTATTTATCTCCTCCCAAAGCAGCGTCTCTCCTTCAATCTCAATGTATCCCAAGCGCAGATCCTCAGGCTTTACACAGGTGACAATGGTCAGCACTCACATGGCTTCAGAGATGGTGCAGCACAGAGCCCTTTAACTGGCGGCAGATTGAGAGTCTGCCTGCTGAACCAGCACCATGCCAACTCCAATGGCTCCCTGAACAACCCAGGCCCAGGATCACCTCCTGCTGCCTCAGGTCACAGGCAAAGACCCCCCACAAATGCCTGCAATATCTTGCATATTTTCAGCTGAGTGATTTTGCCAATGCACATCCATTCTTTCACAGACATATGCTATCGCTGTCTCCCCACAGTGCCTGAATCTACAAAAGATCCTAAACCAGCGTTGATGAAACAAAGGTTTCCCTTGTCTTCTATGCAAGATCAAAAAAAATGAACGCTTCCTGCAGATTAATGTGCTAATAAAAAGCTGTTAAAGACCAGACCAGAGCTGATTAACCAAAAAAAAAAAACCAAAGCAGGGTACTTTTCCATTGGAAGGGTTTGATCTGTTAAAAGGAAATAACCTGTAATTTCCACAGGATTGTTTGAATTTTTACAGGATGTCTTTTTTTTAATTATGACATTTTACTTCTATTACATTATTTCAATAATGTTTGATAATGTCACGTTCTGAATTCTGCCTGAAATTACTCTTCCATTTTTCAGGGATTAGCATCTATATCATTGGTCCCCAATCTACGGGATGTACCATATTAATAAACATCACAAAAGTGATTATAAGGAGCAGCAGATGTGATAACTCTACTTTTGGAGAGACACCCAGCCAACATAACAATGCTAGAAAGCAGGCAGCCCATGAATTTAGGCATCAACAAGTGGGAAAGGGACTACAACAGGGGAATGCCATATAGGGGCAAAAATCAATGAGGTCTGACTGAAAGAAAAAAAATTACAAGCAAAAAATCTATAGGTACTTGATCCTGAAATTAGAATTCAGTTGAAAAAGGTCACTCTAAAGGATCCCTTGTGATAAGTTCCAGTTCCACATTTCTAATATTTTTTAAAGTAAATTAAAGTGGCAAAAGTGCAAACAGCTTGCTTCAACTGGCCTGAAAAAGAAAAATAATGGGAATTTTTGAAATTTGGAACAACTCACTCATAATCATCAACATAGACATTATGGAGATTTGTAAAACCTGGATATTCTGATTTGTATATACGTTTTTTTCAGGAGTACTGGCTCTGCATACATATTTTCCCTTAAAGGATAACTATTCTCACTGCAATTCCCAAAAAGAGAAACATTTCCAAAGACTATTTCTTCTCTTTAATGTTAGCCTGAAGATAGCTTTTTGTACCACTTGACATTTTAAAACAAATGAAGATGTTTACAAGATATTTGCAGCTTTAAAAATGGCTCTTTTTGGTACACTCTGAAATAGAAATCCCCTGCTGCATTTACTTTGAAGTTTCTTTCACAAAATCCACCTTTATTCTAAACCCAGTACACCTACTGAGATTAATTTTTTTTAAGTCAGATTTTTATATTAATTCTGATTTCATTTAATGTATTAATTACAAAACTCCAGAAAAATAACAGATTTTAAGCCTAAGTGTTTTGAGTTGCAGTATCACACATCCAAAAATAATCAAATCATTCTGCAACTAAGTGTAAACTGCAAATTCAACTGCATAATTTGCATTTCAAAGTTACCTATATTTATAAAACTAAAATAGTCCTGTTTTGCCAATATTCACTTTTTAAAATGTGCAAACTGCAGTTTCATCAATACCCTGCTGTTTATTTGTTGACCAATTAGTTCAATTAGAAGTGCACATATTACCGAGTTGCACTTTAGCTACAGAGGCTAAGTAGGGTACAAAGCATTTGGTTGAGCCTTCCTAACAGCTGCTATAAAACCAGAGCAGCACAATAGTTTAGCTGGCTTATTAGAATAAATAGGAATCAGAGGACAGTTCCCAAGAGCAAAGAGATCTGGCTGGTCTCAGTTTTATCTGGATTATCTGTTTCGAGTCATCAATCCCAATAAATTCACTGCTTTGACTAAAAAATAACTTTTTTTTCTGTTATTCTCTGTTGCTACCTAATATCACAGGATATTACATACATTAATTCAATATTAATTTATTTATATTAACAGTTCAAGAAACTCTGTACCTGCAAATGCACAGCATGTTAAGTGCAGATTACTTTTAGGAGCAGTAGCCCGTCTCACTGAAATCCATACCTACAACTATGGATGGTTTCAAGCATGAGAAGCTCCCCAGAGCAAGAAGCACAAAGCCAATATACTCAAGATGGCTTCAGGCTATCCCCTATGAATCCTTGAAGAATGCTCACATAGTTGTGTTTCCCAAAGAGGAAGCTCCAGTTCCTACCTCCATTGCCTCTACACCTAAGTTGGAACAGGTTATTGCATTACACCTTGCAGATTTGATCATGCAGGTCAGTGCCAGCACAGTCTCATTTCACATTAGAGAAGCTTTACCAATGACTCTCCTAGAAGATATTTGTTTTAAACTTACCTTGATAATACTCTGGTATTTTGTAGTCTTTATGGCCATGTTTTCCTTATGATCTCCCACAATAAATCTACCTGTGGCATTATTATTGATGCTACAGTAAGCACCTAATGTACGTTGCACACATTTGCCATACGATGAATCAAAATGACATATCTTCTTCTTCTCTTCCCTCTCCATATGTTTCAATCCCCAAAAGGAGGGATTTGTGGCATCTTGAGAAGACTACAGATTATACTAAAGCAGAATTGTTTATAGAAGCACATGATATGTGACAAGATCAGCCCTGAGGAGAAACACTTGGGGGTGTTGGTTGATAAGAAGCTCAACATGACCCAGCAACACACGCTCGCAGCCCAGGAAGCAACAGCATCCTGGGCTGCATCCAAAGCAGCGTGGCCAGCAGGGCAAGGGAGGGGATTCTGCCCCTCTGCTCTGCTCTGGTGAGACCCACCTGGAGTGCTGCATCCAGCTCTGGGGCCCCCAACATAAGAAGAACATGGGGCCTGTTGGGGCGAGTCCAGTGAGGGACACAAAGATGACCAGAGAGCTGGAGCACCTCTCCTATGGAGACAGGCTGAGAGACCTTGCAGCAGCCTGCCAGTACCTAAAGGGGGGGGCCTACAAAAGAGCTGGTGAGGGACTGTTTACAAGGGCATGTAGTGACAGGACAAGGGGTAATGGCTTCAAACTGAGAGTATATTTAGCTTGGACATTAGGAAGAACTTCTTTACTGTGGGGGTAGTGAGGCACTGGAACAGGCTGCCCAGAGAAGCTGTGGATGCCCCATCACTGCAAGTGTTCAATGCCAGGTTGGATGGGGCTTTGAGCAACCTGATCCAGCAGAAGGTGGGTCCACCCACGGAACTAGATCTCTAAGGTCCCTTCCAACCCAAACCATTCTATGATGCTTTCATTCCATGATCATTGTAATGTCAAAGACTTAACTTAAAAAGTTAAATTCATTTCCATTTCATAGACTATCACTACTAGTCTATTTTGACCAGTTTCTTTTCTTCATTTTTCTCTATTTAGGAAGAGAGGGGGAAAAAAAAAAAACAACCACTCCCACCCCACCCCAAAAAAACAACCACTACCAACCCTCACCCTCCCACCTAAAAAAGAAATCATAGTACCAAACTATGAGGAACCATTTAAAACTTCAAGTGTTCTTGATAAGGCAATCTTCAAGATTCAAACCTCAGGTGCCAAGGTTCAAACCTCAGGTGCCTGCTTCTCTGCTCTGTTTGGCCCAGTCATTTATGCCTTGTATATTTGTTATACCTTACAAAGTCCTGCCCAATTGCTGCACACATGCCTAAGTGACAAAACAAGTCAAACATAAAAGTTAAGCTTTTAGGCCTGATTCTATCCTATTTCATAGGATAGAATCACAGGATAAGTCAAGTTGAATGGACCTATGGAGATCTCTAGTTGCAAAGCAGGGTCTGCTCTGGGGTCAGACCCAGCTCAGAGATTTATCCAGTCAGGTCTCCAAACCCTCAAACACACAGATCACACAAACACCCTGGCCAGCCTGTTCCACCTCCTGGCTGTCAAGAGCTTTTCCTTGTATCCCACGTGAACCTCTGGTCTTTCAACTTAAGCCTGTTGTCCCTTGTCCTCCTGCCATGCACCACTTTTCTTCTTGAAAACCTCCTCAGAGATGAAGTTTTCCTTAAGGCCTTCTCTTCTCAACACATTCTTGACCCTTATTTCCTCTTAAAAAACTAGAATATAGAATTTACCGTTATAAAAAGTACGCTTGAAATACAAATTGTTTTACTGCAAAATTGACTTAGAGCTTTCAGTCTACAGACAATGAAGCTTAAGAATTATTCCTCCCCCTCTCACCAAGCACAGTCAACCACCACACATTTCAACTTCATTTTGTCTTTTGTACTGAACAGAATTTATATTTCTAGCTATAAAAATACTCAACTAAAACAAGGCAGCATGTTTACCCACCCTGTCCAAAACTACAAATAAATTTCAGTATGGAGGTATGACAACCTGCAAAATGCATGGAGACCCTGTAAAAAAAGTATTCAAATGCCTATTTTCTTAAACCCTTTATAGCTGTTATTTTTCTTCTTACCTGACAAGATCTACCACAGTATTTTGCAACCTTGCACTGAGAGCACCTGAGCAGATTTTCATTTCTGTTTAGAAAAAAAAAAAAGAAAACAGAAAAAGGGTCATAAATACAGATGGAGTTTTGCATTTATTCTTCTTACTAACTAGCAATTTCCAAATATTCCAAGGCAAGAAAAATACCTTAAAAACAAGAATAGTCTAAAACGCACTGTTTATGAAAGAAGAAATTGTACATAGTTATGTTCAAAACTACAGTCACAACCCTTTACTTGCATCAGTCAGCACCTCTGGGGCCACTTTGGATCAACAGGAAAGTTATCAAGTGTGCTTTTGTCATGTAGCTGTAACTCTGAGGAGTTTGATTCTGTAGATAACATCATAATTAGAGCTGTGCAATACAGCTAGGTAATCTATTTACTATCTGAGTCTTGTCTTAAGCAAGCAAGCATGACTATCTGTCTTAAACAAGACCTTGCTGTGAACCTGTGGCTGTGACATCAAATTTTATCTTTCTAACAGAGTCCAAAGTTGACATGTCAGCAAAAAATTCTATTCTAAGAAAACACTTCTGATCAGTGGACAATGAGAACAAAATAAAAATTCGTGGGGGAAGTATAAAAATCCAATGAAAACTAGAAGGAGAACTCAGACCTGTACATCACAATCTAAAGGTTAAAAGCACCTCCTGGCTGTAGTCCTGTTTTCTGATACTGTCTTAATTTAGTTATATGACTTGAGAAAATGTCACTGAAGTTCTGTACAATTTTAGACAGTAAGTAAGCATTAAATGTGAAAGCACACACAGAGCAAATCTTGCACCCCAAATATATAAGTAAAGATATTTACTTCAGGTAAGTAGAAATGAGACAGATTTTGAGGCTTCCCTTCCCTCTTATTTTGCTACAGAAGATACTGAACGATGATACATTGTTCTGGTAACACTGCAAAGAGTTCACTTTCATTTCTTAACATGCAAGGCTGCTTATGTGAGTTATGGTCAGTCATTAGACTGGGGAAACAGTGTAGGGTTTTTTGTTGTTGTTAAAAGTGAAGGCAAATGATTTACGTTACAGGCACAACAATTCTCTGGGCTCCGTGGACAGCACAACCCTTACTACTTTCCCTCAGACTTCCTCCTGGCCACCCCTCTGACCTTAGTGAACCACAGGTACCTCACTGGGTGCCACTATTCCCTTGTGAGCTGCACACGGCTGAACGTGGCTCACACCCAACAAACTGTCACCAGGAGTTATTCCTCAGAACCTCCTTCTCCACCCTTCTACAAGGCGAGGAAAGAGGTGTCAGTCACGCCACTTTCCCCCTCTAAAGGTAATTTTAGGAATGGTATCTTTGTGTTGCTATAGTGTTTTATATTTAGCTGCCTCAAATCTTATTATATAGATTAATTCAGCTTTCCAATTTAATTGGGAGATAACTAAGTGTCTAAAGCAGCCCATTTCAAACTGAGGAGGCAAGTTTGAGCGATCAGATGAAGGCCTTTACTTTGCAAGATCCCTGGCGTCTGCACATCAGTACCAGGTGTGCTCTTTTCACTTGCACTCCCAACTGATACGATTAAAAAATGTAATTTGCTGTCTCTGCTGTCACCAAAACTCCTCTGCTGTTGTCAGCGGTCTGGAGGCTGCATACCATATAGTCAGATTCCCAGACTAACTGCTTTACAATGTGACCTGGATTTCTTCTTTTACTTACACAACTGAATTGCTCCCAAATTTCAATTTCTATGGGTGACTTCAAAGAGCTAGAACAATATCCAAAGGCCACATGCAAACCAGACAGAACCAACATGCCCACAAACTTCAATCTAGAACTTCTGGATAAACAACGTAGCCCACTTATTTCAGCTGTGACACCAAAACTGAAGAGCAGGGGCAGAACACCAGAAATACCAAGGAGCATCCTCTAGCACAAACCAACCTCTCTTTTCCCTCAACTCCCACAAGTGGGAAAGGTATTTTGCTGATATATCAAAGTTTTACTGTGTTTGAATTATTAAAAATAAGAGCTGATGCATTATCTTAGGAGTCTTATAGGCATTTGGGGAGTTAAAACAGCTGCATTGGTCAAAGATTGAGAAGCGCATTAAAAACAGATGATTACAGTAAAGTAAAAATCTTTTGATTTGTACTGCATAAAAATCCCTATTTTGTCACACAATATTTTGTACGTATTCATACTAACTAGCAGGAGAAAAAGTAATTTCTAAACATTTCAGATATAAGTACATGTTTTCCTACAGCATTCTTTATCTTCCTATCTGAAAAGCCAGCCCTGGAGACAGAAAAAACTAGCAACTGTTGGATTTCTATAAACAGAATCTAAAACCTTGTACATGCACAATAGGTTTTTGATTTTAAGGTGCAAAGCCTGAGGATGATTCAGAGTTAGAAACAAGTGTGAAATCTT
Source organism: Pachycephala philippinensis (assembly GCA_013397055.1). Taxonomy (NCBI): domain Eukaryota; kingdom Metazoa; phylum Chordata; class Aves; order Passeriformes; genus Pachycephala; species Pachycephala philippinensis. The sequence continues at coordinate 1,285,757 of VWZT01011964.1, forward strand.
CATTTTGCCAGCTGGGGAGAGCTGCTTCATCTTCAACGTTGAGCAATGACACCATCTTAACCACATTCTGATAGAGGAGGATATATTTCTCAGTTTAGATTAGAAGCTCATGCCAGAGTAACCCAGAACAACAAAAACAGCCAGGGAGGTAGAACTTTGGTTTGCTCTTCAGCTCCCCCTATGCACAGCCACAGCCCTCGAGATGGGCACTTTGCAGCATGTCCCTGTTGCCTTTAACAAGTCTGTTTCACCTGGTTCTACAGAGTCACAGAGAGGTTACTAAGGACCTTTTGGCCTCTCTGTCTCTAGATACCTCCTTTATATTCAATATTCTACGCTCTTGCCAGCAGCCTCTATGAAACTTCTCTTTATTGTTACACAGTATTAGTTGAACGTCTAAGTGCTCACCCTACTACAGAATGACTGAGCAAAAACATTTTGAAGGCAGACATTGTTTGTTCTACATGTTATTCATTGTAACACAATAATGAGTTCAGCGTTTGATAATGGAGCATGTGCAATTTTAGTGTGAAACACACTGAAGTACCACATAGCAGCAACAGGCAAGATGCTGATTTTTCAAAGCAGAGTAATTAAAACTTTTTGGAACCTGAATTTAAATGAATGAATACCCACAACAATCAGAGAAGTCTTTCCCACAGTGTTGATTCTTCTGTTTTCGTTTTGCCTCTGTCTCACGAGTTCTTTACTCAGAGTTTGCATTAAAAGACAGGAGACGTTGAGTTGTTCTTCTAATTTGATGTTTATTAATTCTTATCTATGGCATAGCTGCACCGAATGTGCCTTCTAAGTTAACAAGGTGGAAAATGGCCCCGAATTCTAACTTCAAAGGCCATTTAAAGTCCAAACTATCCAATTATGGAATGCCAACTAATTTATTTTTACTTATAATCCGGTAACTATTCATCTGTGATCCGCATTGCGGGTTTTTTGAAACAATACCAGAACAATACCTGAACACCCAGATTTGTGAAGAAGAAGGAGGAAAGAAGAAGAACAAACCCACACCCAAAATCCTCCATCTTGTTACTAAATCCCATAAACCTAATTTTCTACATCTCTACATATTCCACCCAGTGACATAACAAATTTCTTTTTAATTACTCAGCAACAATCTCAGTGCTATCACATAAAAAGGGAAGCCTTTCCCAAGGTCTCAGGTCAAATGCAGTGTGCTTTTGAGGATCATTACCTGTCAGCATAGAAAGACTGAAAGTCTCTGAACCCAGGGTTCCAACAATACAGTTTTCACATTCTTCCATGAGAAGGCTAGATCCAATAACCTTAATACACTGCAAGCATACCTTGCCTTGGTAGACCTCTTGGTAATTTTCCAAGAGATGCCAGGATTTACTGGAATCATTAGTGTCAAGTTACCCACACATATTCGATCTTTCTTTTGTAACACAACTAGCAGAGGTGTTGCCACAAAGCACCAAACTCCGTGAGCATCCAAGGAAGTTTCGATACTTTACAGGGCCATTTCCTTTGTATCCTTTGTCCCTAAGGGTTAATGCTTCAGTAACAAACACATACACACACACAAATCTAAGGATCATCACTCAAAACTGGAATTTTTGTCAAACTGACACGGTCAGATTATTTGAATAAGGTGACTCTTTCCTGGTGCCATTTAATGAATGAATTATCCATTCATCTCTGATGTTTCTTTGAACGACAAGTAGATGCAGAATGTGTGTCAGAGAGCTGAATAGTAAAGCTGCTAATGAAGTCATTGCTTTCTCTTCCAATCCTGCTTCCCCCTCCTGGACTAAAAAAATTCCTTTCTATTTATAACATCTCTGGATCTTGCTACATGGCATAATAAGTGTAACAGAGCATTATCTACAATACTAACTCTTAAATCCTTTATATTCAGATTCGTGTATTCATATATAGAGGACTTCTGTATTCTAGAACATTTTGAGAAGTAAGGCAATTTCCTTGGTTTATTTCTGTCCCTCTCAATATTTTTTTTATGTCATAGGCTTTATTAAAGGAATTTTAAAGTCACTGTGAGATACTTCCATGCATTTCTTATTACCTGTAAACTTCACCTGGAGACAGTATCAAGTTATTTACAAGGTACCTACTGCATCTCACCTAATGTGACTAATTTCATGGATGAGAAAATGCACAAAATTTGATCTAATGGACACAGTAACACTTTGAAAAAGTTTCCGCTGCAACAAAAAAGGAAAGATGCAGTAATCAAAAATAAATTATTAATTTTCCAACACAGTGGAAACAGGATTTTGCAAATTACCACAACCCCTTATAAAACAAGCACAAGTGAGCATCTTAGCCTGTACTAAAACAAACAGCCAAAACCAAAAACAACAACAAAAATCAAAACCAAAACCCACATGAGTAAAGTAAGGCAGGGGTTGTCAGCTGACCTCTAGCATGGTTTTACAGTCATGTCAGGAATCTTTCCTCTGAAGAATTTGGTTATTGCTAAATCTTTTCATCGTTATAGTCTACAAACACCATTCATAAAATTAGCTCTCCCAACGTGTACTGAGAAGGCAAAAAACCAACCCTAAATGTAGAGGTGGGCAGAGGAATTTCCAAGAGATTGATATGGACAGGAAACAAAAGAAAACCTATGAGACAGGGAAAAAACTAGTTAAGACAGTTCAACTGGAATTGCCCCAGTGGGCACACCCTCCCCAGCAATTTTTTTTTCTTTTGTTTTTTAACACATTTAAAATCTTAAGTAGAAGGTGAAGAGATTGACAAGGGTTTGCCTGGACTATCGGGTCCTATCAGAGCCACACTTGCACTCTCATAACTTAAAAAGTATGTGCCCTTTTAAAAACATGACATAATATTTCCGCTTGCCAGGAAATGGCCTAATACAATTTCAAACACCACAACAAAAGTCAACCAAATACAATTAGACTACTTAATTTATAATGGAAATGCATCTACACTTCTCTGCTGATTGCAGGCACTTGACTTTCAGCCCTACTCACAAGAGAAGTGGCAGCTATAACAGAACATTTGATTACCAGACTGCGTTCAACGTGCCTTTCTATGTAGTTTACTCACACTTCTGCTTCTGCCACATCTTGCAGGAAAACAGGACTATCTCACACAAATCTCCTGCTGCATTTTTGTTGTTGATATTGTTTTTCAGTTAATAATCCTACCCTGTATATGTGAATGAAAAGAGCAGCTCTCTCCAATGTGTGTCAAGTTGAACTAATTTCCTGAACAAATTCTTAGACCTTTACGATTCAGTCAAACCTGTCAAGTGCATAAAGTCTACTTGGATTTTCTCAAGTATGTGCATTTCAGACCTGTCACAAAGTGAAAGCAATCAATACCTACAATAAGCAAACAAGAAATTCATAATTTTAACTAATATGCCTCTGTCTTCTAATAATAAAAATAAAGTTGTGAATAGCAAACAGCCATCTTATATTTGGTAGATTTGAGAGCACGGGGGTTATGTTAAATGCAATTACAGCTTTCTCTCCACACCTCCCTCCCAATAATGAGGTGTAGCAACACAGTTGGTCCCCAGCTATTACCCCACCACTGACCCACAGGGGCACCAGGCACTGTGAGGAAGATGGCTCTGGGGACAAAGATGAACAGTGCTGAGGGCCAGGCAGCACAACCCTGGGGCATATGTGCCTGCAACATCCCAAATACAAGCCCTTGGCAAGCAACAACTCTCCAGCCAGCGAGCCATGCCCATAGCAGGGGTTCCCAGCCCCTCTGGTGCCCTGGGTGCTGACTTGGGACAGCTTGAGCCATGGCAGGCTCATGGCTTCCCCTTCTCCTTCACCAGGACCCTGGACCTGTTCTGTGGTCTCGGATGAGTTGGCAGAGGAGAAGACATCTTCCATAAGCCCCATGGGCCACAGCCTCTGAAATAAGGCTGCCAGTCTTTTCTGACCTAAGGTTATTCTGTACCCTGCTCTCAGGTCCCACACTGGATCTGGGCAAACAAGAGTACACCAGGTAAGAAGCCTTTGAATTCCATGTTCCTAAAAGTAATGAAAAAATCTCACATATTCTCCACTTGCACGCTTCATTGTGTTAAGTGTATGAATTTATATTTTTTAACCTAATAGTAGCACTGAGAAGTAGCTTTCTGGGAGGTAGAATTAGAGTTAAAAAATAGCAACTACAGCTAACCATCAGTTATCAGAGTCACTTATTCAAGTGAGAACTAAGACTTATACAAGGAAAACACACCTACTTTATTTCCAAATAAAATGATCACCTACTTCATACCTGAACATTCCACAGAAGTGGTATTACATTGTCCAGGTTAAAAAAA
>VWZT01011964.1:1290109-1320687 GCA_013397055.1 Pachycephala philippinensis
AAAAAAGAGAGAGAGAACACGTGGACAACCAAAGCACCTACCCTGTGATGAAAGGTTAGTTAAGACAATTTGCGCTCTAAAGGACAGCATTTAGTACCAGACACAAAAATTCAGCACTCAGGATGACTCCCCATAACGTAAATCTTGGCTTCTGAAGTCTTACTTGTAACCCTGAATGCCCATTTGCATGTTATTTTCTTAATTCTTGTTATACCCAGACATCTACTTAACACCCTGAAGCATTTCTGCATACATTCCACAAGGAAAAATTAGAATTCAAACGAATGGGGAGAAAGATGATCCTTCTGCGTAGAATAGGTGTCAGTTCTGTTCAGATCTTACAAATATTTTTTACATATGTACTGTCTGTATTTGGTTTTAAAATACACATTCAACAGATGTATACGTCATACAACCTTAGCTGACAACAGGTTCTGGATCTTATTTTTTCTCTGGTTTTATGTGTTAAGCATATCTCCCATCATTCTTTTCTGCATCTTACTTTTTCTTCTGAAGAACACCTTGTCTGCAAATTGTGAAAAACACATTCTAAGTAAAACTTGTAAGGGTCTACAGTAATTTCTTTGTTGCAGTATAGCCTTTTCTGACAATTTATATTGGAATTTTAGCTTTTTCTTCTTTTGGAGATTGCAGGAGACAAAGTCAAGGCTGGAGAAAAGCAATAAAAAGACATCCAAAAACTAGATTTTCATTTACTTCTATATAGAAACTGGTCTTTGTGTTCACACAGTGATTGAAGTACTGCCAAATTTGGATAAGAAAGTGTTTATTTTTCAAAACTTCTTTGCAGTAGTTTGAAAAAGATTGATTTTTTTTTTAAACATCCAATACTCAGAATGGTGAGAGATCTCTTACTGAAACTGAAAAATTATCTAGAACCACAAAGAGAGGATGCTCCCATGGTTAAACTGAAAAAATAAAAAAAACACATTGATTTTCTGAAAATAGGGACACTAGAAGTGTAGTATTTATTCTGATACAACAAGAACAGAATTATACCGCTCTCCACTAAGTTGGCATATGATGAAAAGCTTCAGATGCAGTGCTTTCCAATAAAATTAGTGAAGGAACTTACAAGAAGAAATACCAAAAAATATGGCCCTCAAATAGGCATGAAGTTTAATCTTACCTTTGAATTCTACTTCATTCAACATTTACCTCTCATCCTAACCTACACAAGAAAATACAAGCAAATCTCTCAACTGAAAACCAAAAGATTCACCTTAGAAGGACTTTCAGGAGTACAATGCCCTTTAACTTGTTCAGGAGAAGCACTCAGCATATCCCAAAATGGTGTTTTTTTGTTCTAGAAGACAGACAGGCTTTGGGATAAAATACCTTTTACATTTGTGTAAGTATACACGCGGTATATGTATAAACACATACATACACACACTTTATCAACGATGAACAAAACAAACACCATCACAACTGAAATCAGTGCTTGTGTGAAAATACTGCAATTATCCCTGTGGCAAACCCCACAGCTGTCCCCCACTGAGAGCACTGAAACAGAATCACAGCAGAAGTTGGCTCCAAGAGCATCAAGTAACTACTACAAATTGTCTCTGCCATCTCCTTGCCCTGCAAATCTACTTTGACACAACTGCCCTCAAATCAAGGCCATCTCCAGAGATTCCCGGCAGTGGGCTCCCCAACATGCCTCCAGCAATTTCAGGCTTAAACAGATTATTTTCAGTCACACAGCACATTCACTCCACCTTTGGATTTCAATCAAAGAAGAAAGCCAGATACTGTGGAAGGCTAACACTATATTCCAAAATATGAAAAGGTCATGTCTATAACTTAACCCGGAAAAAAAAAGCTAAATGCAATATTTTTAAACGTCCATTTCTGGAACATGTGGTTAAAATCCAAGGAAGCCAAGTATAATAAAACATCCCATCTTTCACTTTTCCCTATAAAAATGATTAATTTGTTCATTAATCTGCTGTATATCTAAGTAGTTTTTTCTTCAACCCATAGGTCAATGTTCCACCAAAACAAAGCTGTTAGTCTAAAATATCATACTGATGTAAATATTTACATCCTGCTAGTATTACCTCCAGGATCATATGGATGTATCATTTTCAATGAAATACAAACCCCTCTGACCCTCTCAGAGAAGAATATCTTCATGAGCTTTTTTCTTTCTTAGATCCTTTCCTTTCTTGACCACATTTATATTTTTAGCATAAACATTTTTTAGAGGTCCTGCAATGCCTATTTACTTGCTTTTCTTTTTCCAAATATGAACGTCTACGTCCAAAAACACATTGCTCCTACAGAACACATTTTAAAAGTGATGAACAAAAAAAATAAAGTATTTCAGGCAAAAAACTTTGACAGACATAGTAATAGAGATAGGCTCTAAATAAATTCCAGTGCTTTTTGCTGTATAGATTTAGAATTGGGAAAGGATATACATCAAGTATTCTCAACCTGCTTAGCCTTTATGGTCAGATCACACCCAAGTTAAGATTCAAATGCAGGTAACTGGAACAGAATAGTCAGTTCTGCTTACTTATAAGCTGAAGAACTTACAAAGACAGAAAACAGGAATACAACGCAGGAAAAATGTGCTTCTATCAAATAGCAGACAGGGCAGAGAAACAGCTTGTCTTCCCTTTGCTCAGGTGTAATCTGATATCCCAAGGTATTGCAAGACATCTGAAGCGTTCTTGTCATGAACTCATAAAATCCCACTGAAGACTTCTGCATTAGAAGAATGTGAATATGTTTCTGACATCAGTAATTCTGCTTCCCACTTCAATCCAGCGCTCCAGAGCAGGACAGTTTTCTGCTGTACCTGTTCCTCTTGGAATGCACTTTAAATGCATGTAAGCTTCCCTCAGACAAAAGCATTTCTGATATCGAGTCCATCTTCACCTCTTAGAAATGTAGACTATTCCTGAGAGTACCACTGCTTGATCTCCAAAACTATTCTACACAACTGTGAGACACTGGGGAAACTTGAAGAAAAATCACTTTTAGCAAATCTATAAACACCTGTGACAGATTTCCAAACAGCTGCCTAACCAGTTCTCTCTCAGTCTAGTTGCATGGACAGTCTTTTAAATTACCATTAGCTGACACATTCCATCACATTTTTCTTCACATCTTCTGTATTTTATTGGTTCTTCTCCTGTCATTTCGTTATCTGCAGCTTTGCAGGCATTTTGGTTTGCTTGTCACTGTTCATATTTTTTCTCTAACTTACTCTGCTTTAACACTTTTCCCATTTCAGAATCTCTTTCTCCTTTTCTAGATTACAAAGGCATTGTTTTTTATCTCCAGGAAGCCTTATTTTTTTCCCCACCAGGCCCAAATCATTTTTCACTTTACACTCCTTCCAGCAATTTTCATTCCACATCAGAGTGGCACTTCCAAGCACTGATCTGAAAACAATTTATAAACTTTCTTCCTATCAAGTGCTTAAATAAAATCTCTTATGTCACATCTCTCACTTCTTTCTCCAACAAATTCTGGATGTCAATACAGAAGGGATGTCTTCCCTTCTGTGTGCCTCCTTCACGTGTCACTGAAAGGTGGATTCCATGGGTCCCACACTAAAGCCTTAATTTTGGAAATGTTCACCAATAAGAATGAAGGTATTTTGTATTAGCATAGGAACAGCAATGCTATGTAGAAATTATTCAGAAAATGCAGAACATGTATATACACACACACACATTTACTATTGACTCCTATAAGGCAGTTAAAACCAAATTGCTATTTTCATAGAGCTGCATTACACCATTACTGATAGAAAGCAAGACCTTCAAACAGGACTATACATATAATAGCTAAAACTTAAAGTTAAGCTTTACAACCACCCTAAAGTCCATTTATAATGCCACATTGCCTGGAAGAAATCTTACTACTAAAAAATGTACTCACTACACTTTTCAAATCTCATAGCATGAAGTCCTTAAAGACTCACTGGAGCCTCACCTGGTTCTCAAAGGTCTTTGTAAGGTTCTCCTGTGCTTCAATTAACCTGTTTGTACTGAAACTCCTGCAAACACCCCCAAACTCTGAGCCACTGCGGGTGCAGTGTTTGCAGCACAGCCCAGGCAGTGCCCAGGGCTGCCCAAAAGGCACCTGAGAGAGCAGAGGCCATGCCCCACACACCTGGCAGAGCTCCAGCACCCAACAGCGGGGAGCAAATGAGGTACAGGAGCTAATTAGCAATCCCAGCACAGTGTGTGCAGTGGGGACACAAGATGTCTTCAAGGCCTCTGCCAAGTACGCCACTCTAACAGGCAGAGAAATACCAAGGTTGAAGTGTGTGGTGATACTCGTTCACCTTTTGTTTGCTTCCTCCCCTGCTTCAGTGGTGTCAATGCCCCTACAGATGCAGGACAAGGTGCTGAACCCATTTTGTGCTCAATATTCTGAGTTTAAGAGAGTCACAGACATGATGAAACCGGCCAAGCTGCTGACACTACTGATCTCAGAAAGCCTCTGGAGGGCTGGAGCCTTCCCAGTCCAAAATAAACAGCCAAGGGAAGTCATAAATCAATTCCACGTCATCTAATCCTTACTCTCTGTACTCTGGTGACACCCGATGGCTAAAACCATAATGGATGTTTCTTCAGTTTCAAAGAGCAGTTATTGAACTTTCCCTTTTCCCTTTTTTTCAGTAGAGAAGCAAAAAAACTGTCAAAAGAAATGCCTCTAACTATTGTGACACCCATATATTTTTCAGAAAAAAAATTAATTATAATTCAACAGCTGTGAGCAGTAGTGTTAATTTGCCTAAATCTACTTCCCACCCATTCTACATAATTTTTCAGTATGCAAAACCTATACATTCTTCAAAGTTTTAAAATTTGCTCATTTCCAGGAAAAAGGTCTTTTTAAAGAAACTGGCCCAATTCCAAAATGTATTTTAGAGCCCCATATCATCACTACCTTCAGTACAATTTTTCCTGCCAAAGAATTAACAGTTTGACCAGGAAGACATCAAACCCCAGGTGTAATCCTGAAAATTTCCATCTCACTAACTGAAGTACTTGAAGATATACACATGCTCAGGCACGCCTGTAAATGGCAGCCCTCTCTCACAAACTGGTTCTGTAATTAGTATTGCTACATTTCTAACTACAGTCAATACCTTCACAAAAGACACCTATATAAACTAAGGAAGTGTCAAAATAATTTAGTGTCTCCCAGAAACCCTTTTCGAGAGGAAGCACAGATAACACTTGCAAAAAAGTTTTAATAAATTCTTGTGGAACTGTAGAAACGAAGATAACTGTAGAAACTTGAACTACTTTTCTTCCATCTTAAATTTTTAATAAAAATTCCCACCTATTTTTAAGTGAAAGCTTCTCCATTTCTAGCTCATTCTATCAGGCAAAAATAATGACCTTGTATCAACATGAGAAACAACCAAGTGATTTTAAAAATCTGAAGCTATTATTTTAATTAAAAAACCTATTTCTTAATTAAGTCATGGGAATTTCAACATACAGCATTGCTTCTCCACACTTAGCTACTGGTTCTCATGTTTCGCTTACAACATTCCATAGCAAATGTTAAAGGAAGAGGAGCTGCCAATCCATAATATCTGTCATAAGAGAAGAGATTGCCATTTACCTTCCTGCTGATTTGTCCCAATGACAATACATCAGCGCACACATTTCCATTTCAAAAATTGCCACTGCTATGCTATGTCACATAGGCATAGACACAGCAAGGAGGTTTAAACTAATAAAGAAAATCACAAATTGATCTAGATTGGCCATGGATTCTGCATAATTATCCAGTTAAAATTGGGTTTTATGTTCCAGAAGGTACTACTTTTACATCATTATAAGTCTTCAGTTAAATTTCATTTTCTCCATAGCCAATAAATATGAGCCTTTAATCATTATACCATAGCTTTAGGAATGGGTCATGAGTGAAATCAGATTATTTGTTTCAGTTCAACAACCATGGAATGAGACTCTGCAAAGCACAGTACAAGAAAATGAGAAATATGTTATTCCTGATTTGCAAAGGAAGAAAGTGAAGGTTTATTGTGATAGGCAATTGCTGGGAGAGAGCTGGAGATTTTGTTAATGTATGTCATTGCTGATACGGCTTATAGGTATCAGTAAAAGTTAAATAATCAAAAGCAATGCTCCGCTTTGCAGAATAAAAGAAATGCCTGCAGTACATGTTGGAGAAAAATGAGCCTCTGGTAATTTCCAGAGTTAACCATGCCTCAAATCAATGAGCTGAAAAAGCTTGTGGAAGAAATGATCCATCGCAACCACAGTGTTTCATAAAAATTTCACTTTCATCAAGATCGCAGAATAAAAAGTTTTTTAAGTGCATGCATATACATTAACATATTTTTATCTATACATATACTACCTCTATTGGCATTTTATTCCTATACTGACTTTTTCATCTCACATTTGTTATTTCCTCCTGTATCTCCTGAAAATGTTACGCTCTAACCCATCACCTTTTCTGAACATTAACCACCACTCCTGCAGTTATACAGTGAAACTCAGAAGAGGTTCCTCACCACCTTGGGCACCTGCCCCCTTCAGCAGCTCTGTTGGTAGACACAAGTAAGTGACTTGTGCACATTGGAAAGGCTGGTACAATATCAGAGGGATCTATATAAATCCCACATTTAGCTTATTTTACTGCTTGAATTCTGGTCTCCAGTCAAACTTCACATCCAAATTGGTTACTTTGTCATTATAAATGGAGTGAGAGCCAGATGTTCTTCTCTTATGCATGCTGCACTCAAACACACTGCAGCATGCCAACAGCTTTAAGTAGCTTATGTTCAGTCCTCACTGTTGTTACATGACTGCAACAGGTACTTAAGTTAAAAATGATTTGAGTATTTCTTATGAAAGCATCAATGTGTTAGTTGTACATGAGAGATGCAGAGAAAATGTTCCTCCACAGGACAGGTACAAGACCAAGCAACTTTCAAACTGAGAGGAAAACACCCAACCTCTGTCACTCTGGTTCCTTAGGCTGTGCAGGAAATACTCACTCAAGATGGTATTTTTTTAATGTCTGACCAAAAAAAGCAAAGTTGAATTGTCAGCATAAACAGAAGGAAATGCAGGTGTAGTTTTGGGTTTAGGAATTTTTGGTTTGCTTCATTTTAATCAAGACACCAAGACACTGGCTGTTAATAACTGGGGGTATTTCTCAGCTAGGAAGTGGATTAAAGCCTCTGATTAATTTCACACAGATTATTAAAACAGCTAAAAGAAACCAAATTGCATCTACAATTTTAGCTGAATATAAGAATTCCACATGAAATTGCTTGACTTCTCCTTTTGGTGGAGTTCTCAAAACCTGAACACACCATCTGAAAAAGAGATCAGTTGGGCTCACGAAGAAGTAGCAAAGGGAACACAGCTCAGTCAAACATAAAAACAAGTCCCACTACAAAAATATTTATCTGACAAATACCAGCACTTATGCATTTATAAGTGCTGCTTGTATATGCAGTACTATGCTAATACAAAATAAAAATGATAAAAACATTGCAATACAGGAAGGATAAAACTAATGACAAAAAGGTGCAGAATACCTTTAACCCAGCACAATGCAGTTCCTGTTACCATGGCAAAATTCAGCTTTGAGGACAGTGAGATCTCTTCAGAGCTCCAAACCATGGAACAAAATTCCATTCAGTCAAGGAACCACTCAGATTTCAAGTCCAAAATCTAACCCATAGGTGATCCACACTGATTTGGTAAAAGTAAACTGTATTTTGAAAATGGCATTTAGTGCATATTCCACTGGTATGATGGCTTTCACACTGAACAGGTTATGTTTAAAGAATATAGGTTTGTTCGGGGCAGTCAACTAGAGAAATTACATATTTTAATTAAGCTGTGTTCTTACTTCAAAATAATTATTGTTTTCTTCCTTAAAGCAAATTGAATTTTCAGTCTGGTGTTATATAGGTATTTCTGCTGTCCTGGAATGCCTTCACTTGGCAGGGTTGAGTTGTGGCATCCCCTCTGCTGTGCACCAGTGTTACTGAAGTCAGGCTAAGTGCATGCTGTTTACATGACAATTAATAAAATGTGGTTATCTTCACATCAGTAACCCTCAGATTTTGTAGAATTTCTTTACAACAGAAATGTTCACAAAACTGAAAAGCTTTCCTTGATGCTATTATACATAAACGTATAGATATATGTATGACAGGTGTTTCCCAACTAAGCCACTTTAAATTGGGAGGATATTATGGAAGACACTGGCAAAGAACACTGTCTTGAACCAGGGCCATGTTTTCGTACTTCATATAATGATACTTTTTCACCTAATTTGATAAAAAGTTCCCAGCATGATACTAGGTCTTTGCACTATTGAAGATGAGCCCTTCTTCAAAACATTAAAAAAAAAAAAATCCCCAAGGCTCTGACCATGGCCTTAATTTTAAAACAAACAAAAAAAATTCCACAAGTTCAGTTTTTTAGCCAAAAAAAACCCCAAAAACAAAAGGCAAAAAACAAACATGATAAGACAAGGACTGATGGATGAATCACACACACAACCATCTTACACTATTTTTCTACATTCCTCATCCTAAACTATGGGTAAGGTGAGCAGCAGCAGTGACTCAACCAACAAGAGACGGCAGAAATTCCTTAACCTACCTGACTGGAAAGGGGAACTGCCAGGTTCATATTCATAATGACTTTTAAGGAACTTGGGTGGAAATCTGGATTAGAGCGTATTTGGTATTAATTGTTCTTGTAAAACTCATGAACCTTGAAAATGTCTGTGAACATTTTAAGCTAAAATGTGAAGTGAGCTTCCAAGACTAATTTGTGTTGGCAATCTCCAGGACAGAATTACAAACAGATGTTTGAGGTCTGTCTGGAAAACTAAGGGATTTGGGGATAAAAGTCTTCTGAACGATTAATGATATTGCCAAAATAAATAAATATGTGGTCATCTGCTAAAACTAAATATGTATAAACACATAACCCCAAACCAAAGCATAAATCCTATGAAAATATCAGATGGATTAATATAGACTAGGCAGTGCCAAAACAGTTGTTTTAGGACACCAGAAGAACATGCTACAACTCTCTTTTAGAGTGAAATTATTATATTCCTAATAGTGCCATCGCAAAAAAAAAAAAATACATCTGGGGAAAAAAGTCATTGAGATCTAGACCCTGTTAGCTAAGGATAAAAACAGACTATCAATTTATTAACACTTGTACATGGCCTTAGAAGGTGCTTTTATTTTCACAAGGGCATAGACTTTGAAAAGAAAATTAGATTTTTTTTTTTTTTTAAGTGCAGACATTTTAGAATGCTGGCAAGAAAAAATGAAATCCTAAATTAAGTACATCATTATATTTAATTTCTGTAGTATTAAAATAATATATTCAGTATAGCCTAAACTAATTGCAAACAGAGAAACTGGCAAAATAAAGCATCCTACCATACTATAATCCCTATAATGTTTAACTGGAATTCTTATAAAAACATAAACCAAAAGTCAGTTTATGACCATTTTTGTAGTGAATTCATGTCATGTGGTTCAAAAAACTAATTACTTGTTCTAGGATCTCTCCTACTCTTAAAATTTTCTCATTCTGTGTAATTACCAAAAAAATACAACAACTCTCCTAGTTATGACTTGAAGAAACCAATTAATTTCCCAAATACTTACTGGATTTAAACTGTTCAAGCACATTTTCTAAGATAAGAAAAATTTTGTTTAAGAAAAGCATACTTAGGATGTATACATCAAAAACATTTACACATAAGCATTTTCCAGTGAAAAACGCATTTGTTGGATGAGTGGAGAGCTGCAGATAAAAAATACTGGATAAAGGCAACTACGTAAATGAAAGGAGGAAAACTACCTGCTCTGGGACTGGGAACTGGTGTTTTCTCCAGTGCTAATTTCTGAGTCCAAAAGCCCTGACCTACAGAGTAGAATGCCGTGACCTTGCTCAGCAATTGTACCACTGAAGTCTTTGACAAAGTTTTCACCAACCACACTACTGCTGGGTGAATGAAGTAGTAGAAAAACAAGTTACACAACTGAGTCAGTTTCTTCCAGCAAAGATTGCTCTCCTCTGACCAGTGAAAAAGTAAATTAGCATTGACACCAGAAGCATAACCTCTAGGTCTCAGGTCAGACCAGAGCAGATCAACTGCACACTAATACAATGCAAAAAATCCCCACTTCCTGATGGTGTTAGTTGGGGGAAATGGGGTATTTATGAGCTGCAGCCCTTGTGCTATGAGCCAGCTGAAACCAGCAGTCAACCCAGCACATCTGAAGCTTCAGGCACCTGCAGTACTCCCCAGTCAGTCACTCTGTAGCACAGACACACATGCAGTTGTACATTTTGTAACAAAAACACCTGACCTTGAGGAAAAAAGTCTCTTACAAAAAATTCAGCACTAACAAAAAGCTGTTTAAGTGATCGTTATTCGTAAGTAAACCACCTACATAATGACAGCCAGAAATTAGTCCATTCTCCAAATGTAAAATTCACTGACATATTTGTCAATAAACACCAAAGCTACAGGCCTGTCTGGTTCAGGGACTAGGAAAACAAAGGGAATGAGGGAAAAGCAGGTATAGATTAGACCAGCCTAAGGGGAGATTTCTAAAGATTTTCAATTCAAATCAAGTTTTATGGGGACCATTGCTAGGACCCCTCGTACCTCCAAGGGAAAGCAGCATGCAGCTGTGGAGAGATGCTTACACCACAACTCAGCACAGAAATCACCGAACCATAAAACCAGTTAGGATTTGTGAAACCTCTAAAAGTCACCATGTCCCACCTCCTGCCTGAAGCAGGGCTGACTTCCGAGGCTGACAAGGTGCAGAACAATCTGTTCTGGTTAAATGCCAATGAAAATCCCGCAGTCATCAACTCCACTGGTCTTGCTATACATCCGTATATTCATCTCTCTATGATGAGTCCAAACCATTTATTTGTACTGGTGAGCAGCTACCAACGTGAGTTGGGTCACCAATTCCTTTTGGTGACATCTAGGAGACACTGACACTCAAATTGCCACCCTGGGATTCCGCAGCAAGTATAGAGAATCAAGCGTGAGTATAGAGGGACAGAGCAGATCCCTCTTTGTGAGAGCTACTGGAAGAGGTCATTATTTAGCATCAATAGGCAGAGGTCATATATGCACCACCTGAAAACCCAGTTCTTTCAAACTGTCTGAAGACTCTAAAGGAACACTATCAAGCATACATGACATATTTTCACAATCTCTTTCCATACAATGAAAGAAAAAACCCACAAACAAACAAAAAAAAAACCCACAAAAAAAGGAGGGGGAAAAAAAAGCACACACAAACTACCATCAAAAAAATCAAAAGAAGAAGCAGAAGAAAAAGATTCCTTTATATATCTACACATTCAAGAATTCTATTGTTGGGGGCAAACAGGTAGAAAAAGTAGTAACTAAATGTATAACTAATCCTCACTATAAAAAAAAAACAACTACATACATATTTAATCAAACTAAATCAGTATCTATAAATGCCAGAAATTACATCATTTTTTTGTACACCAGGAAGCTTACTACATTTAGGATACAAACTCAAAGTGTTTGCAATTACCTATTCATTCAATAACTACACAAATACTGTTAAAAAAATAAAGCAGTTCTTCATCTGGTGAAACAATCTAGCAAATCCATCTGAAAGAGGATGCGACATCCATATACAATAACTTTGTGAGTTTGTGACAGAGATTCCTCCATTTATCATAACAAAAAAGGAAAGGAAAGATTATACAGGCTAATAGATACAGAATATCCATAATTGACTTTGATATTCCACTACACACACAACACCTTCTAAGGATCACTGACCTGTTGGAAAATTTGTATGAAGCAGTGTTTTTTCCACGTTCAAGATAAAAACTATGAAGACAAACTATAATTATACCAATCTTTACTACAATACATAATTTTAAGACAGTATCTATTTACAGTAACAAGAGGACAAACATATCCTTAACTATAGATGCTCAAACGTCAGCAATGGCTTAAATACAATATGCAACCTGAAAACCTACATTTTCATATTAAAGAGTATCTTTTCTGATAAAATACTTGCAATTATGAAGGACAGCTTTCTGCCCAAATGCTCCTCCATCCCTCACTTTGTGGGGACTGAGGGGGAATTCTTTATTTTCTCCCCTGCAGCTGACCACTTGCAGGTTCGGTTGAACCTCTAAACGAACAGGTATCAATGAATTTCACTCATTTCATTGTTTTGAGTTCTATGCAACTGGTTATTTTCCACAAAGCAGGAAGAGGTATTGGATCACTGTCATAAATCCTTGAAAATTTTTAAGTACTGTGGCATCAGTATCAATTCTGAACTCACATTACAGGAGGAATTTAACTTTTATTTGTTTGGAGAGCAACAAAACAGAGAATGAAATAGGAAACAAGGTAACAGCATCAAGCAGAATGCAAGGAATAAGGAGGCAGACAAGAAAACCATGCAACTTTAAAAAACCCAAGTTCAAAAGAGCCCAGGGCAGTGATTTAGAGGAAGAGCCACAGCTGTTGATCACCCACGCTGGCAGCATTTGCAGAGAAAGGCAACATGGCCAGACTCAGAGCAACACCACCTTCAGCCCTCTGCCTTTCCACCACCGTTTAGTGAGCAAATACCACAAGAAATGCACACAGCTGCACAGGTGGACACATGGACCCTGCTTGCCAAGGACATGCTGCCTCTCCCTCTTCCACAGGTGCAATTTGGAGCACCCCAAATTTCTGTTGCAACCAGTCACTGCTGCCACAAAATCCTTTTATGTGCTGGGGGCTTCAATGAGCTCAAATACCAAAAGTATCACCAAGCCCTGTCAGTGGCACTGGCATTACACATTAGGCAGCTTGACTGAATTTAGTGCTACACAGGGAACTGCTCTAAAGAAAGAGACATGTAGCTAACCTGTGAAGGTTTGATACTAAATGGAAGATGAACTCTAGAATAAACACAAGTCAGAATAGTAAAGCAGACTTGTAGATAGGCTTTTTAGGCATTTCATCTCATCTCCATTGGTATGTTACCCCACGATGTACTTTAATAAAATTTGGCAAGAAAATCTTCCAGCAAAATAGCAGTTGAGCTGTGTTTGCATGCCCCACAGGAGTCACACAAAGACTGATGCTCTCACTAATGTATATAAATGACTGCCTGAAGGTTGCACAGATGCTCCACTGTGCATCTGCACAGATGATGTGGTCATTTTGAAAAGCCTTTTCCCAATCTGTTACAGAGTACCTGTTTCTAGCTTCCTGAGTTGGGGAATAAGCTTCACCATCAAATGGCTTACTGATAATTGCCTCATGTTCAATCTGTTACAAATAAAATGCATGATACTCCTGCCTCACTTTGAGGAGCAGTTGCACATAAAGCAGTTGGAGAACTCACAGTAGCATTTAGGTAGATGATAAACACAGCAATTTAATACATTTTGGAGTCTGCACTTTAGTTCCTCTACACAAGTCATGCAGCTTTTAATAAGTGATAAATTTTCCCCTCCAACATGGCTCCAACCATACTGCCTGTGAGCACTAATTACAGACTAATCAATGTTAGCCCATACTCCTTCCTAAATGGTTTACAAAGAATGAATAATAAAAGCCTACTGCAAATGGAAACAGATTACCTTATTATCATAGATTTTGGGTCTGCATTCAACCATTTGTTATCAATGATAACAAGAATTAATCCACAGTAAAATTTCTTTGTTCTCTCTCAAGTATAAGAGAAAACTGGGTATTTACTGCTTAAGCATGGAGGGTTGAATGCAAGAGTTCTGAAAGATAACCTTAATCTAGCAGCAAGATGATTAAGAATCAAAAACAATATAAAGACAATTTGAAATTTAAGATCACAAGGACAGAGAATTGTTGCACATATCACTGCTATTTCCACATCATTCCATTTGTGTCCAATGATTTACTAAGACCCAGGATCCAAAAATGTCCCTTATAACGGACAAAGCTGCAATAATAGAGAAGAATTCATTTCATACACTGTTACGCTACATCTTTAATTTTTATGATACTCTGCCACTCTTACCTTAAAATTTGGAAAAAAAAATAATGTCTTCAAAGAACCCTGGTATATACAAAAATAACTTTTACTGCTTCCTACTCTGCTCATTTCAAGGGTGTGTTTGTTACCATGTCTGAAAATACCATCTAAGCAGCACTGGGTGTCTAAAAGCTTTCCAAAAGGTGCCACGAAATGAGATGTTTCACAGTGCAAAGGAGACCACTGTGAAGGGGCACCAGCTTGCACAGGGGTCACAGATGAGACCTAAGGGCACCTCCATATTAAGGGGGGTGGGCACACAGAAAGGAAAGAGAAAGGGAGGGGAGCAACACCATCCCGGTGCAGCAAAATACTGCCAGCCCTTCTGGGGCTGCTCAGTGAACAGAAACTGGTCTCAGGCAGAAGCACTGACCTTCACCCCCGCTGTGGTTTTGAAAGGGTGTTTGGCTTTTTATTGTGCCCACAATTCCAACATCTTTCCCCTCTGTCTGTGTGCTCACACACACCTCAGTGTTCGCAAGCAACGTCCTCCTCACGGGCAGGATTCAAAAGTGCTGCTCCCAGGCAGGAGAATTATGATTCAGATGCCTTAACTATGAAACAGGTTGTCCTGACAGCCTATTTTTATTCTTCAGAGGTTTGGTTTCACTTTGATTTTTTTTTTTTTTAATGTTTTTTTTAAAGTACAGTTTTCTTCAACTGTATATGTAGATTTGGATTTCACAGAAGCTGATGATGAGTCAACAACTGCAGGTGATAAAGCCCATACTTCTGTCAGAAGAAAAAATGTTGATAACTTGACTATTTTGTAGAGGACAGGAATGATTTGCAACTAAACTGAGTTTTGAATGCAACTAAATTAAGCACTCAGTTGCTATGTAAGAACTGTATCAAAATAATTACATTCCTACTCCAAAAAGAAGGAAAATGATTATTTGAACATATATCCAGATGCGGCTCTGACTAAAGTTACTTTGCCTCACTGAAGCCTTTTACCTTTTAATATTCAATATTTTAACATATGTGCATACTGGAATCTCTCAAATATATACCATCTAACCACGCTTGGCCAGAAATACTTTATATATGTAAAAGCTATAAACCAATTTAAAAGGCAATCTGTTAAAGTTTCCATTGAAAATGGTGCACAACTTACAGTTTTCCTGCCCGTTTCCCTATCTAAACATGAAACAGACAATATAATATTGGTTCAAAACACAAACACTGAATGAGATGACACATTATTATACCACTTGTAAATTTAGAGTGAATGAGTTCAACGGGATTTATACTGTACAGAATAAAAGCTATGTGTTATATGCTCTTTTTGCCATAAGGATTATTACTACAGTAGTGTTCTCATCATGAAAGTATTATAATTAGTAAATATTAATTGCAGGCATAAATAGCTAAGGCAAATGCCCCCAAAAGAAATTGCCAATTATTTTTAACCATTAAAAAAAAATACAAGAGATATTACTTTAAGGGATATGCCTGTTAATTATAACGTGAATTTCTTTTTTCCTCTGCTTATCAAAAATGAATCAGTCATAGGATAATTTTTGTTCAAAAACAAACACAGACATCAACATGTATAGTAAGTTTCTTCTTTCTCCTTTTTCTAGGGGCCATGTGGCAGCAGCCCAACCAACTAATTAAAACAAAGACTTAAAATGGGAGTTGGCAAACCCATAATTTTTGAGTTTTATAAAACAGCGATAGTATCAAGAACAAACACATTGAGTATGAGTTAAACCCAAGAAGGCCAAAGTAAAGTCTCTGATAATTGATACCTAAGCACCGCTTCGGGAGAATTACCTGTGAACTTAAAATCACCTTGAAGCTTATAAATGTCTTGTAAGATTGTTTGTACTATCAAACCTATCTAATAAGGGCAAAGTGCATGGTGACCACTGTCAAACTAATTGTTCAATCAAGAATCAGTAAGTAAAAGGCATTAGCTCTGTCATGCTCCATTGCATACAGTTACATCTTTGATGACTGCCCCGTGGGAGTTTATGGATCCTACATGACCCCTGTCGAAACTCAATTGACTTCTTCCCTGCAAATTCTATTAGAATCGGTCCCTGCATCACTGCCCACAATAATCAAGAGCAGAGAGACTGATTTATGTATAAGCATTTTGTTGTAGTCAATAGAATATAAAATAGATGAGGCTATAAGAGGGCTGTTTAAAAAAAAAAATATAGTCAACTGCACCCCATTCTGTACCACAAATAAAATTAAAAAAAAAAGCTATTTTAAATCTTTAGTTTAAAAACTGGAAAAGCTTCAGGAACAAAGGGGAGGGGAAAGGAAAAAGAACTTTGTCTAAATATTGGTCTTTCAAAAAGTACTATAATTCACCAAAAAAAAATCATAAACAATAATACAGCATGCAAATTAATAGCTCTGAAATTTACTCACAGCAAGAAGAGTTACTCTTACAGATTTTAGAAGTTCCTAGTAGGAGCAAAACTGATTAATTTATTGAGAAAGCATATGCTATTTATTAGCAAGTTTAAATACCTGGGTTAACCCTTTTTCATAGACTTGGAAACCTCAAGCAAAGAGCCCATAATCCTTCATTAGGAAAAATTATTGCCTTTCCTCTGCTATAAACGTTTTGCACGGTTCAACTCCTCAGCTCAGCTTGTATTTCTAAGACATTAAAACTGACCAACAACCTAAAATCTTCATAACATGGAACACTGGTACAATAAAGGCACTAACAGAACTTTAGGTATTTCTTTTTCATTATTTTCATTTTACTCACGAATTTTTACAGTTTAAATGTTCCTACAAAGAACGATCCAAGTAGCTTTATGTATAGAAGTTGCTCTCATAATTATGAAGGTTGTAATAAAATCTTCTGAAAATAATTATCAAATGATGAGAAGTAAATATTTACAGAAGAAAAGCAGACAAATTTAATTAGCCAAATGTCATACTCTAATACACAGGACAATGAAAGCAAGAAAAGCATCAGCTATCAGTTTGGAAATAAGACAATGATTGAACATAACCATACTAAAAGTTCAGGAGGTTATGATGAAGGTTATAGAAGTTAGGAAGGGACCATTCTCAGGAATGTTTATGCATATGGAAAACAGAAGGGCAATATAACACAAAATGCAAGAGACAAGCAGACTACATCAAAACCAAAAACATTTAACCACTACTAGTTTAAATGCATTTTGGAAGCAATTTGAAGCCACGCAAAGATAGCCAGGATTTGAAAGAGTAAGATACTTTAAACACTTGAACTAGATACCAACACAAAAGCTCTGGAAAAGTTAAGCCACCAATGTAGAAACTGAAGGGAACAATTTAAACAGTCCCAACCACAGGAATGATGTACCTACAATGCAGAGATTAGAAAACTTGCAAATACAGCAGAACTGATACTGAGAACAGAGCCTTGCATAGGCCGACTTTACTATCCTAACAGCAGAACCCTTCTGCTGGTTTGTTTTAAATGGATAAATCCTTCCATTAAATATGTTAGCTACATCCTAATTTTAACCAGAGAGCAACCAATATCTCCCTGAGATTATATAAAAATCCACACACTTCATGAACCATGTAACTATCTTTACTGACACTATCCTGAACACTAAAGTCAAGATGCATCTCTCAATCAAGCTTGTTCCGCTGTAGCTTCATGAATCCAGAACGTATCTGTCTAAATCAAATCAAACTAAAACTTGGCCTAAAGACAGCAAAAGGTAAATTCAGATAAATACATACTGCGTGTCAGAAAGCCACATATCTACAGCAAGTTTTTCTTTAAGAACAAATCTCACAGTTTTGTAGCCCAAATGTGCTATTATGTACTATATGCTATATGACCATAAGCCTACCCATCCAAAGAATTCAACATTTAGTCTTCCTCCAGTGGCATGCAGGTGTTTAAATGCCAAAAAAATATCTTGGATATGACCAGAGCAGCTGGTAACCATTCTTCAGCTACATACATTGAAAGTGCTCTTCTTTAAATACTTTTTTGCACAACAAACTCCTCTACTCTTGCTGTCTCTCACGAAAAGTGATCTGTACAGGCGCTCACGCGTCACTCCTGCAAGCTCCACGCCCCATCCATCCCAGCAAACTGCAGCACACATGGCCCATTACCCTGCTGGCCAGCGTGCTCTGCCACCCCACTCAAACCAAAGCACACACATCCCCCCAGGCAAATTTCTCCACTTAATGCTCCACCTCAGCAATTTCAAATTGTGTATCTTAACAGCTCTGCAAAACCCTGAGCAGAGGGGCTTAGCCCACCCCGAGCCTGACAGAATCCACCTTCACACAATGTCGTTGTATTTCCTTCTATAAACTTAACCAACAAAGCAAGCCATATTCTAACAAGAAAAATACCTACGAAAAAAAAAAACATTTCAAAGTCTAAATAAAAGTATGAAGGCCCTAAGTAAGGAAGTAGTTATTAAAGCCCCTATGCTGGCATGAATTTCAATTCATGTAGGGTACAGTTACTGAGACCAGTTGGGAGTAAGATCAAAACAGTAACAGTAGAAAAAAACTTGCATATTTGCATATCTTCAAATCGTTTTAAGTATCACAAATAGACCAGTCTTAAAAAAATGCCTACAGCAGATACCTGCCATATATTAAAAAACAAACAAACAAAAATACAACTTGGATTCTCATTTTAAATTTGCCCTATAGAGAATATTTATTAATTGCATTTATGAAATACAAGCCTCTGTCACACAAAAATATTTAATATCCATGCAAAACTTACTACTTTTATCAAAATAAAAAATAAAATACACTTCCTAAAAATACACTAAAGCCATATGGGAGAAAAACTACACAGTGTTTGCATATGACAAACATTACAATCTTTAAAAGAATATATAAATAATTCAGACTGCCTATGAATCTTGGGATTTTATCCATTTATTTGGAAGAGCTTACACCATGATGGTAGCAGTTGTGGGATGCCTAGAAAGAGTCTGTCAAAATTTCTCACTTATAGTCATTATTGTACTTTCCATACTGTAAAGACTGATTACAAGTTTAAATCTGCTTTTTAAGGAAAAAATCCTGCTTCAGAGGAAGAATGACCACATCAAAGTCAGTGATTACGTTCTTACAAAGACAGTTTTCTTAATGAAAGAAATTAAGAGGAATACTTAATCTGGATAAATTTATTGCCCAAGACTAAATATATTACCCAGGAAAAATGTACTTAACTTGAAACAGAATTATCTTTTTTTTCCTACTATTGTAAGTACACTCTTGAAAATGTCTTCATTTGTAATCACAGATGACTTTTCACAGACGAACAGTCTCAAGTCTTTTTTTAATGCAGTACTATATTTAAAATATCAGTTGCACAAGAAAAGAAATTCTAATATTTGGATTCAACGTTTGCTCTGGAAAACTAAAGCCACCCTTTCTAAACCAGAAAATACTCATGGGACTCCAAACCTTGTCAGCCACCACGCAGTGCTGTAAGGGGCACGGATACCCAGCCTGGTGATTAGCACCATAGAGGCTGCATCACTGCATGAACACCTGACAAACAACTTTAAAAGAAATGTTACTCTTGGCATAGTACACAATTTCATCAGTCCACACTAGTTAAAATCTGAGTTTTATTCTACCAAAACTACTTCATCCTTTGTCTTTTGGAACCAAGCCAATCCAGTTTTCAGGCTCAAGATCCATACCTTAGGCATAGATCTAAAGTTTATTTCTAGCAGTTATTCTTTTCTTTAGTTTCCAAAACATTCTGAATTTTAAACAAATCTGAAAATGCACACATATATTTGTATGCATTTAAAAGTTATTGGCTTTGCTCAGAAGTACACTTCTAACAAATACCTAACTCAAAGGTAACAAAGTTTGAAACCCAACCTTTATTTTTTTATTGCTTGTTACATAACCCCAACACCAAAGAGTAATTGGAAACAATAGCCCAGATACTTGTCACTACTCTGTGCCCTGTAGAGCACCCAAAAGCCAGGTTCAGTGCTGTACTGCTGGCACCCAGTGAACAGCGTAGCCCACTGCTGACCTCTTACCAAACAATACCCTGCGGGTTTCTCTTGAGGAAGTCCACTTATTCATAACAGATACACAAGAAACAGAGTTCACTTCTCACAGGGTTTTGAAGAAATCAAAATTGTCTCCTCTAAGGGGACAGTTCCCATCATTCAGATCAGTAGACACACTGCATGTGACGGACTATGAATACAGATGACTTGCAGCTATAAACACATCTTGGAGGACTCTCCATAACCTTTGAATAAATTTGCATTTATTGTCATTGATTTGGATTGTTCTGAAGGAGAGGACATCCATAGCATCAGTTTAGATAATAATTCTACTATGTCTAAAATAAGACATGCATGAACTACCACAAAAATTCATGTAAAAAATTACCATTAAAATTCATAACTGACTCTTGGGAAAATGGGATCCATGCAACATCAGAAACAGCTAAGGAAGTTGTAAAATAAACATTATTTAACAAACAGACCCAGAACAATTTGCATATGATGAAGCCCAGATCCAACATCTAACGGAAGTGAACTCCAAGGCTCATATACTAATTAAGAAGAAACAAAGCACGGTTTGCTCTGTTTCTTTTTTAGTATTAGCAAGACAAAGTTTCTGGATAAAAGGGGAAAGCTTGAGGCTTTTAACCACACTGCACCTGATGGGAACAGGCAATAGAATGAGTGATCCATCAATCTTACCCTACCCTTGGGCCACCAGTTACTGCCAGGCTGCAAAGCCCCAGCCATGATGCATATACCTAGTTCTTTAGCTCATTAGTTACCAGCCAGCCAACAAAACAGGGCTCCTTAGACCTCTCTGCAACCATTTCCTTTGCATCATTTCTGTAACAATCTACTGCAATGCATTTTTTCCCAGTGTTACTCTTGAAGGCCAGCTGAAACTTCCTATTATTTCAGGATACTCCAGCCAGGCTGCAGAGGGGAAGGTTTGGTGTGCAGAGTCTACCTTTACTTCATCAACTGCTCTAATTCACAAACATTTCTGGATGCAATTACAGGCAACTGGAAATTGGTGCAGTGAGCCAAGACAGATGCAATGTTCACACTGTTCTGAAAGACAAGCAGCAGAATTAGCTTTCCCCTGTCAATCCTGAAATAACACAGCATAGTGGAATGGTACATGGCTGAAGGATACACTGCAGTCCTGCAACTTCCAATCAAGAGATTGGTGGGGTGGGGAGGGAGGTTTGTGCAACTTTAAGGAACACCTTTAAAGGACACAGGAAATAGAAGGCTGCTTAGTACAGCAGGAGGTAAGTAATGTATTCTGCTTTTTTGGTTCTATTTTGTGTTAAGTTTTGAGGTATTTTTAAATAGCATGTGACCTGGGATGCCACTAGGCACCATGTTAGAGGGGACGTTATGACAGTTCCACACGGGGTAACATCCCATTGCTTACTAAAATTGGTCCATTCTCTCAATAATCAGAAAACAAGTTCAACTACACTCTGCAGAGGCAACAGCAGCAGTATCATGAGGTTCCCCTCAGCTTTCAGTTCTTGAGCTCACCCTTCTACGGATTCCCCCCCCCCAAACAACCATTACCTTAAGATGCCAGGCACATTCTCTTTTAAAACCATATTTCATTTTGTTCACCAACACATTATTTTAACCTAGGTTCCCCTACACTTACAGCATGTAACTAATTACAGCTGAAAACACTCTCCCCCTTATATTCTACTAGTTAGCAACAGATGTCCCTCACCAGAATTGTTACCCTTTTTGTATCATTTGTCTTTTCACAGAGTAGGATGCTACTTGTTACCACAGAACAGCTGAAGAATACATGATGCAAACTAGTCTAAGGAAAATAGTCCTGAATTGCAAAGCTAAGGCTAAATAAAAGCTCTGTCCTTCTCTATGGCATACTAACAATTTTTTTTCATCTGGTATGTATGACAACCATGAAGAAAGAATATCTTTTAACTAGAACTGGCACTGAATTGACTCTGGCATAAGTTAAGACACAACTCCTGCAACATTCAACTCCCTTAAAATCCATACACATATAAGAGATCTGTGCGCAGAAAGAAAAACAGCTGGCAAAGTCTTTTCCTATCAAATCAATCTTTCCTCACACAAGTGTGTCACATGATCATATAACTGTTGCACTCTACTCTGTATGCTTTAAATTAATTCTGAGCCACCAAAACCATTTCACAGAAAATTCTACAATCACCAAAGTGATCACATAGAGACGAATGATGTGAAACATACTCAGTCATTCATAGCAACCACAGCTTATACTGATTTTGTACACAGCCTGTTATAACTGAACTTGCAAGACTATAATAATCACCTAATTTTTACTTAATAAAATCCACAATTTAGCTTTTTGCTAGTCACAGGTTACTTGTTATTTATTTCATATAGCAACAGAGTATGTAAATTTTATATCCTATATCATATATTCCAAATGGAGGTGGGGGGGGGGGAAGGAGGTAAGTAGAATCTGCACTGCTTTTCCAGAGCCTAATTCATCCTTCATAATTTCAGATCTTTATAGTCATTTTGTTTCTCATTAACAAATTAATTTCTTAGCTGGCAGGGTAATCAACAAATGCATCAAGCATCAATAGCCAGACCAAAGAAATAATTATTTCTCAGATAGGTACAGAGCTTTAGATGATAGCTAGTATCTACAATATAACACTTCAGCACTATAAGAGACTGGTTCCCAATGTAAGACCTCAATAACTGAGCATCTTCTAGTCACAGAGTGGCTCATATTCATAGTTCACATTCTGTTAAACAATTCTAATAAAACAGATCTATCATTGGAAGATAATTTTGCATTTCAGTGTTGACCATGCTTCCTCATCTGCCAGAAAAATAACCATGAGCATTGAGGGTATGTTTACATCTGGGGGAGAATCTGCAGATTAAAACCAGTGTGTCTGAACACAAGGAACTGACCCCATCTTATATGATCAGTGTGATTGGACCCCTCTTCAACCTTCTGTTTCGAAATTTCTTCTGCTTTCCCAGTGGGGTTGGGTTTTTTGAGTAATCCTGCAGAGCTTACCTCCAGAAAAATGTCAGCCATCCAGCATCATAGGATGGGATCAACCATGAGGAAGGAACAGAGATACTCAAGTACAACTGCATCAATAGTAACAAAGAAAATTTATCAAAGTTTTCACTTGCTATTAGTAATGAAAAAAAAAAAAGGGGGCACATCTGAAGATATAAATCATCTCTTCTGTTACTGAAAACTTCTCAGCATTAGGATAATTAATATACCAACATTCAGAGAAACAGTCTAATATCTTTCGGTACCAAAAGGGATCAACATTTTGTATCAAAAATGTTATACAGAATAGTTCACAAAATGAGGAGGAAAATAAACCCTAACAAAGAGATCTTCCTGTACGTAAATCAGGCTTTAAAATTCAAACTCTATTTTCTAAGCAAAATCCAAATCCACAGTCCAAGTTTTTATCAGAAGTAACTTTCACAAATTAATTGTTTAAAAATCCTACAGTCCTGAAAAATGCTGCAGGCTTACTTTTAGGTCTTCTGCAAGTAAGAGAGGAAGAATTTAAGAGGGAAAATGAAAATGTTGAAGGGGTTAAGTAAAAAAGCAACTCCAAAATATATGGAGATCTAAAGGATTTATTTTTCTTGTGCCAGGCATGCAAAATGCACATTTCACTAGTACTGTAACAGATGTTCCGAGTTCTCGTGTACTCTTGAAGTATAATTTTCTAATTCATCACAGCATCTTATAGAAATGAAATGGCACGAGTAAGCATTCATTTCCTAAACCCTGAGTTCAAATACTGATTAGGTCAGAAATGACTCATCTCCTGTACCTTATGTCCAGTGTCTAGTCCCTTCAACAGGAGTGGATACACCTAAACACCTCCTAAGGTCAGACCTTGTGTTCACAGAGAATAGAAAGCTACAAACCTAACTCTCACTGAGAAATCTGATTGCAACTGCAAAATATCTTTAAAATAGAGCATAATTTCAAGTATTAGATTAGCTGAAGCACGTGGAAGACATCAACCAAAATTAGTGTTGAAGAGCACCAGCTCCTATTCTGTCAGAAAGAGGTACACAAGTGTACTTTGGCCACCTAGAAAACAAAACCAAAGTATCATGAAGCCACAGTTAATTTAATTTTGGTGGGTTTAACTTGCTTTTCTTGCTGCTGGCCATTTTGGAAGTGGGTAGTCAAGCTTCACTTGCAATTTCTTTTTTATTTTAAACTTATCTACACAGAGAAATTCAACATCTGTCAAGAAAGATGAAGTTGTCTAAGTCTTACAGCCTAACTAAACACTGTTTCTGTGTCTGGCACTGATCTTTTTAATGATCATCTTTTCAGTAAAACTGAGCACGCAATTAAAAAACTAATCACACTACTAAGACTTTTCAGACAAATTAGCTTTTTAAATGCTGAGTATTTAAAGTGAGTTTAGGAAGAATGTTAGTAAAATGCAACTTAAAATTGTCAATTAGGTTAAAAAAGAAAGCGCAAATGGAATAGTGCTTTTGCATGACAGAGAAAAGCAATTTTACTTCTGGATAATTGTTGTTTTTTTTCTAAAATTAAGGTTATTGTAAGTTAGGCTTTCTCCAGGCATATTTTTAAGTCCCAATCATGTCCATTCACTTCTTCAAACTACATTAATCCTCTTGAATGTTCATTCCCTGGGCTGCTACTACCTGTGCTCTCTTCACAACAACATCCTGGAAAAATTCTTCATGTTATTGGGAAACAACTTTGTTTACATGACAAACCAGGACACATGAGCCCTCCCTATGGAAACATTTTGACTGTGGAGGTCCCAAAAAAACAAGCCACAGAGAGTCTCGGTCGTTGGTGACACCCCAACAGTTGAACTCAAGTGGTGAAAGGACAGCACAGTTCCTGAAGACAGGGCCAGGCTCTGCTTGGAGCAGGTAATCCAGAAACAAGGTGGAGCACCTGACCTCCACACGGAGCACCCAGCAGCACCCACCACAGCACCACCTAAACACCACTTTGGGGGGTTTAGTGCAAAGCACGAGAGCAGCAGCTGCACTGACATCCCCCAACCCCGCAGCATAACTAGGCAGTTTACAGTCTTTCAGCGCGAGGAGAAGGGGCATTTGCTTCCAAGTAAATTCCACTGCTGAAACAGGCTAAGGAACTAGACTGAGTAGTTGGAAAACATCACTCCTCACGGACAGTTCTATAGGAACTACAGGCACATCAGCTTACAATGTTTATGCTGGCTGTACACATTTCAGAGTCAACTTCCTGTCAGTGAGGCTCTGTCAACACACAGTCATGCAAAGATGAAAAATTAGTATGACACAAGAAGAGAGTCCAAATGTTCCTAATGTTTTTCCAGTAACTGCTATGACATTTTTAAAATAGAAAGAGATACAACTTTTATTTGAAGGGTTCCTCCAAAAGCCCGATATTGAAGCCAATACTGTACAAAGCTTTACTGTAAATCTCATTAAGTAACAGGTCTATTTGATGGCCTACTACCACCACACCACCTTGCACAGAGTGCCAGCAGTAACTGCACTGCTTTAGTAAAAACTTGTTTCCTCAAATGCACACCATATTTTTTTGTTAAATATAACCTCGGGAACTTTAAAATAAAAATCAAGAAGAAGGAATTAATGGATTTTTGTAATTAATTTAATCTAAAATTGATTGGGAAATAACTTCACAAAATTAAGAACTAAATTATTTAAAGACTGTTAAAATGTAATTATTTATTACAGCTATGAAGTAAGTTTAAGAGAATATTATTCTTCCAATTAAAATTAATCCAGAATTTTTTCTTTGCATAAGAAACATACATATGCATAAAAAGAAAACACACCTGAACAAAAAAAAAAAAGCACTTTTTTTTTTGAAAAACCAATTCTAGGAGTCATACAAGCTGAACAAAATTAAAAGCTTTTTCTGTCTTTATTCTAATAGAAGATAACTGCAGGGGTGAGTCCACAGAGATTTTATTCTTCCTTATTGTGAACTCACATCCCCAACATCAGTAAACAAGATTTACACATGTCAAGGACAGACTTTATTTCATAGGTACAACCCTAGGAAAAACTGGAGGTCATTCATTTTCACTGGTCAGAATGAATACAAAGGACTCACCACAGGATAAAGACGAAACACCTGCTCTATTGCAAGCTACTCTAAGTTTGTGGCAAAATTGGAAGCATTTCAAAGCTGAGAAAAGTTTTGCTCACAGAATGGGGCAGGATGGCAGGGTAGGAGAAGGTTTCTGTTGTGGAGTCCTGGGAGAAAGCCCAGCCTGGAATGACATTCTTAAACCTACAACCACTGATTAAACATTGTCTTAAGGCAAAAATTCTACACAATGAGCTTAAGCATGCATTAAGGTTTGTAGCTAAGTTATTATCTGCAATAAACTGATAACCATTCATTAACTTCTGAGCATAAGAGACAACTGGCAAGCTATTTCATGCCTCAAAGAATTTACAGCAAAAGGGAGGCAAACACACAGTGCAGGTGACTTTGTATCAGGAAAATAAAATGAGTATTTAAAAATACCATTACCTTCCAGCTGTAAAATGGATCAACATTAAGATGTTCCAACAAATGCAGTTTCTAAAACTCATTCTGAATGCTTATAAGCAGAAAAGTAAGCATAGTCTTTCAATTAATAACAAACAGCTATTAGTAAAGTACGTTTTAGTGAAAATTAATTTTATTATGAAGGCCCATATGAACAAGTACCAAATATGTACTTCACAAGCAACCCTAACTACAAGGGTCATAAAATAGTATATGTACTGACAGATACAGCTTATAAGACTCCATGGGGGGAGGTTAAAAAGAAGATATGAAAATTAAAAATTAATAAGTCTACAGTACAGTAGTTCTGAGTGGACATATTCCCAAAGTCACAACTTCCAAGGCAATCTCTAAGGACAAGATCTTTGGCTCCATAATAATTTCTGAAGCATTTGGGAGTTCTGTAAATTATTTCATCTGCCTCAAAGCAGATGAAGGGAAGGAAAACTGCAGAAGTGACCAGAGCCCTACATCAGCTCCCCCAGCAGAAAGCCAAGCATCACTGTATTCTGTGCACACCAAACACTGACATTGCTGAGAGCTACTCGTTCAAAGACAAAATATATCCTTTAATAATTCAACTCCTCCTGAGACTCAGAAACAAGATAAGAGGCTAAAACCAACTTTGAAACAAGATATTCAGAATTGCAGGTAACATCTATGTTCATTGGCACAGACTTATGTGATACCTTACGTGATTTTCTGCCACCAGGCAGCAAAACCACCCCGATGCCACCACACAAACAGCCCCAGGCCCTCCAGCCACCTCACATTGGTGCTTTCATCTCACAGCCCTCCTGACCAAACACAAAGACACAACTTCCTAGTGCCCAGCTCAAAATCCAGTTCCCTCCACACCAGTTTGCCTACAAGTTCATAGAGATCTTTTTAAATCAAAAAAAATCTTGTCCATTTAAACCAATTCTACCCTCTCTGTAAGATGCTTTGCAACTTCCGGAAATTCAAATCTTGTACAGAAATTATTAATCTCTTCCCAGTCCTGTATTTTCCTTGTCATTTTTTTAAATGTTTCCATGAGTCACACAGAGGGCCACAGCCACGTAAGTTTTGAGGGAAAACTAGGACTTCAGGTCTCACCTTTCCAAATGTCTCTGAAATTTTTACACAAAAATCAGAAAGCATTTTTCATAGCTTTTCATACCATAAATACATCGTTAACTTTAGCTTCCATCTGCTAAATTCTTTCTTTGATTTGGTAACTGATTTATAACACAATATCATCCATACCAGACCAGTACTTTAAAAAACTGCCAGGTTCTTCCCTTATGATCAGTTTCTCCCAGAAATATTTCATATCCCTTCTGCTATGAGCAGCTCTCCAGGTCATGTCTCCTGAGTCCATTTCAAGTAAACAACTTTTCCCACTGACATTTTCTTTAGTCTGTTGTAATTCCCATTCCACTGGCCTCTTTACTGTTCCTTCTATGGTATCAGTTAAGCTGCATTTTTTTTTCCACACAAACACTTTTTTTTGGCCAAGGACAAGCAAGTTTCACAGCTTTTGAAACTGGAAGGAACAATAATATCATCCAGCAAATTGCAAGGACCATAAAGCTTTGCATGGCAAAGCCTTCAGCTCTGGCAGAATTAGGATGTATTTTACCAATTTTAAAACACCATGTTAATTCCAAGTATACACATAAACCTGTTGATGTTGGACTGTTTCCTAGTGGTACTGTTAAATTTATAGCAGATAGGCTTTCTGCTGCCTATAATCCCTTCTTAAGATTTTCAAGTGGATTAAAGTCAAATATTGCCCTTAAGGTGATATACAAACATATAATTAAAATATTTTTATTTGGCATGCTATCAACATGCCAATATATGGGTGAACGCTATAAACCTCAAACCTCTCTCAAACAGGTAATCAAGGAAAGACCTTATTAAATATAACAGACAAAAGGAGAGTTGTAATCCTCCAGTTATGTATCTTAACTACAAAGTTATCCTTCATCTGCCCGCTCCTCATACATGCATTAAAATAAACACATCAGCTGACAGTATCTTCAGTTTTATACATGAGCAACACATCAAAAAAGGAGGTGATTCTTTGATTTGATTGATTCCCTTCTCCCAAGCTGTGTTCAAAGACTGTCCATGAAGGAGAAAGGGGAAAAATGACAACCAGTCCTTACAAGAGGGTTGTAAACACAAGTAACATGATGTGTATTATTGCAAAGGGTATTTCTAGAAATGCAGTGAGCAGCACCAGAAAGGTAAATGCTGCCTGAAATACTGAATAAAACAAACACCATCAAAATAAAATCTCAAAAAATCCAGTAACTTCCCAATCAATGAAAAATTAGCTGAATATGTAATTCGGCACACACATACCACATTCCACACATTCATTTATTTTTTATCCTAAACTCCATAAGGGGCATTAACTCAGCACTAATGAATCCAACCTGTGTCATATTTTATATACATGCAACAGGATTCTCCTGTCAGTACACTTTTCAGTAGAAAGGTGAATCCAGTAAAACAACCCCACTCCAAATTTTCACAGTCTTTAGAGGGGTCTAAATCTTTTGCATACAATGCTCAGCAAGTCTGCTCTCCTTATGGAGTTTCATTAAAAAACCAAATTTAGGAAGTTTTGACTTATCAGAATAAAGCAGTAATCACATAAAACAGTCAGTGCAATTCAGTCAAAATGACTGCCAAATCAGCAAAGGCTATTAATTGGCAGCAAAACCCACATATAAGCAATACATAGACTGACTACATGTCTAATAAAATACTAGGTGTCCATTAGGAGTGGCAAGATTAACTTCCTTCAGCAACTGAGTTGCTAACTAAGAGCCTCTGTAACTTTTCTGTTCTTTTTATACCTGTCGTTCTTTTTAGTGCTCATCAGCACAATTCATCTACTTTCTTAGCCACAGAAAGGGACATTTTTAGAGTAAGAGATACTTACTTACATAAGTATGATGTGCTTATTTTGTGGAACAAAACCAAAACTAAAACAAAAAAAGACCCAACATAACACTGTAAAAGATCTTAATGATGATAAAATACATTTCATTGCTGTATCTGTTTTATACCTGATATCATACATATCTTGTGTGGATTACTGCATAGCCTCTTTTTCCTGAGGCAAAGACTTCAGATAAATCAATCACCATATGTTGAGTTTCATACAGCATTTCAAGAAATTCTTTCCATGGCTATTCCATCTGTTGTGCAGGAATA
This sequence comes from Pachycephala philippinensis, assembly GCA_013397055.1. Taxonomy (NCBI): domain Eukaryota; kingdom Metazoa; phylum Chordata; class Aves; order Passeriformes; genus Pachycephala; species Pachycephala philippinensis. The sequence goes on from VWZT01011964.1 coordinate 1,320,015, forward strand.
TCAACTATTACAACTGTTTTAATATAACAAGTGGATAAAATTCATAAATAGCTGAGTAGCCAGTCTCATTTGCTAAAACAACATAGATGCTTATGATCATAAATCTCTGAAGTTTTTCTTTCCCACTTGAATTTTTCTTTTAAATCTTTCAATCTGGTTTTGCTTTTTCAGAAATCTGGACTAAGACACTTTCAACAGCTGGAGAACTTGGAGTCAATACACCACAGAAATCAAAGCCAGCTACACGAAGTACAAACCCACACCAACATTCACTCAATGCTTAAAATATCTGTATCCAGAGTTTGATCAAAAAAAAATCTTAACTATTTTTTTCCAGAGGAAATTAAACTGTAGTGTACCAGCCTGGCACAAACTTTCTCATCCCATACAATATTTAATAAAAATTTCAAACACAATGATCAGCAAAGTGGAATTTATTTCTCACACACAAGGTACATAGAAATGGAGGAGATAAAATTGATGAGATATACTTTTATACACAGCAAGCCTTCCTTGGTACACCACTTATCTCAGAAGGAGTAGCAGGCTCTATTTCTGCGATGGAAAACAGCAGTCAGGCCACAGAAAGAAGAAGAGATGTCATAGTTTATCTTACCAGGGAGGAGTAGTACTTAAAACAACACAACAGGGAAAAAAAAAAAAAAAAAACAAA
>VWZT01011964.1:1320720-1346201 GCA_013397055.1 Pachycephala philippinensis
AAAAAAAACAAAAAAAAAGAAAAAAACAAAAAAAACACCAAGACAGCACTCCAGTTTGAACCTTTATGTTAAAGTGAGCTGCTTTCAAGCTCTTCTTGACTAATAAATAAAAACAAGTTTCCGCCCGAGAAGCACAAAATACACTGAACAAGTATTTTACCCTAGGAAACATAGATAGTTTATTTCATGCTCAGTATTTCCTGAGACAATTCCCTCCTCCCTGAGGACCATGACCAAACATGTCAACTTCTTTCTCCCTACACTACCATGCTCCTTCCCACTACCAAGAAGGCCATCACTACAGAAGTTGTCTTTTCAGGTCACCAGTGCACACTCCAAGCAGTGAAATGAGGCATTTGAATTAGATGGTATGAATGAGCCATATTTGGGTGAATTGTAAGAAGGGGTTTAGAGATGATAAGACTGTTTTCATTTCCTCTTCTTACTCAGTGATGATCTTTTACTCCTTTTCTGCACTTCTGCATCTTCTGTGATCCTGAGATCATAACCACTCCTAATCACACCCTCATAAGTAGTGCTCAACACACTTGCTGGCTTTTTTCCTTTGAATGCTTAAACCTGATGACACAGACAGCACACAAACACCCAGGGGCAAGCCTACCCTGAGTGAAGCCAAAATTCTATTTCCTACCTATTGACTGCAGGATCAGGTACTCAGAGGCCAAGAAGATACTTTCAAAAAATACTCAGTCTTTAATTTCACTTAAGCTTGAACAATGAAATTAATAGCAAAGCAGGCCCCGAGCTGAAGGCAGCTAGCAGTTATGATGATAAACAGGAAAGCTAAATATTGCATGAATAGGGGATTGAAGCTTGAGTTAGCAGAGGAATTACTGGTGTTCAACCAATTGTGCTGCTTGACACTGACCCTATAGTCATGAGGACACCCTTGGGAATGATTCAAAACTTCAACTTGGCCTCTAAATAAAATCTCCCATTCAGCCACAGAGGTGCTGTGAGAATTGTGATTGATGGAATTAAGCAGAGATCCCAAAATAAGTAAAATTAGTTTCAAAAATGAAGTTAGAAAAGTCGAGACACTCCCATGTAACCAAGACTTCAGTCAAAGAGAAAATATTTTCTTTGTGGTAAGAAAAAACTGCAAATGTCTGCAATGTTTTTTCTGCTAAACTGAAGCTCGGAAATGCTTCTGAGGAAGTAAAATATCACTGAAACATGACTTGGTAAAAAAATGAGGGTAGGGTCTCACAGTCCAGGACTAGACTAGACTACAAGGCAGAAAAAATTGTCCTCAGCGCTAAGAAGCCAGTCAATGCTGCACACCTGAAAGCCCTACTTCTCCTAAAGACATCCATGAGAGCTCAGATTTTTCCTTCACTGTCCTTACAGTTTCATTTTTAGCTGCAGCAGACTAAAGGCCAGCTACTACCAGACAGCACAGCCCTGACCATCAGACCTTGACTCCTGTTCAATGGCCACTTCTGCTCTCTTCCCCCAGCATTAAGCTGATTCAAGGGCACTAAGACTTTTCTATTTTGGTAAAGTATGTTTTCTGCCAGTTTATTTCTCTGCACCAGTGTATCATAGACCATATAAGGAGCTAAGTGCCAAATGAGAAGCAGAAGGTGCTTGCAGGAAGGAGAGCAAGGACTCAGGAGAGCAGTAAGAATGCCAGCCCTTTCAGCAGCTCCTAGCCAGCACATCAGGTAATGTCATGCAGATCCATAACCCACTTCAAAACATGAATGGATGGGGCAGAGAGACATGCAGAAAATTCTATCAGCCTCACCCCTCTAATTTTGGACAATTCAAAACAGCTGTTGCAACTGGTTCTGAAGACAGGAAGATTCTTCAAGGGAAAACTGCATCATCCATACAGGCAAAAGCACGGAGTGGCTTTTGAGTTCAGCCACAATGGAAGCAACCATTAACAATTCATGAATTGCAGTACCTACGGACAAGATATCATAACAGTTCTTAAAGAATTTAAACAATAAATTCCTAATGCAGAACAAAACTTTGAGCAACTTACACATAATTAAAAACTTTCTTTGGGAAATATCTGGAACTAATTGTGTCATTACATTAGCTAGAGGTTACCATATTTTAATCACTCATGTTTTCCCTCATAGCACTGATTATAATTTTGTACTTGCACAATTACAGTTCAACCTAAGGGAATGCATACTAAAGACAATCCAATCCACAAACTTATTTTCATTGTTTTAGCAATAACTACAAGCAAAGAATATTTATTTATGCAGAGCATATTAATAATTTAAAACAGTAATATTAGGGACTGCACCATGCAAAACAGAAATACAGTATCCAGTGTGGATTGCAGATACACAGTAATTGAGTAAAATCTACAAGATGACTACAACTTAAATGGTCAGTCACAGCTTGACAGGACAACAATTTTGATATAATACCTTTCAAATTACAGAGCAGTATAAGCATGAAAATTGTATACACAAAATCCCAACACAGTAATAGCTTTAGGGCCCTTTAAAGCATGTCTAAAATTTCCATTTTCCATAAATGACAGGCATGGCAATAAAAACTCTTGACCTGGGAGAATTTATTTTTAACAATGCCTCTCCCTTTTCTATTTCTCCTGTTATTAACAGGAGCAGAGCCAGGTTGGCAGCAGCAGACAAGAACAACAGTCTCGAGACCACAAGGCAGGGGAGGGAAGGAAGAAGGAGATTAGCAGTGACCGTGTATTACCTAAAGCAAGCCCAGAGTATCCAAAGCAGTGAGGAGGCACCAATTGAAGACCAAAATACTGTGCAATGAAAAGAAGGGTTTACAGCTAACAGAACCTGAATTACATTCTCAAAACAAGCCTCCAAGATAAATAAACAGTCGGTCAAAAACACATATACCAAAGGATATTCGGAACTCCTGACCACACAAAAAAGGGTGCTGTGAGCGAAGTAAACCAAACAAACAGGCAGGCCAGGACAACTTCTTATGAATGCTATCCTGAATGCCAGAGCTTCCTTCTTCCCCACCTTCAACCTGACTCCAAACAGAAGGAATGGGAGATGGAGACTGTAATTTCTGCTACAGACCTTCTCTGGACGAGACACTGCAGGAAAGCACAGTCTATGTCTTCACACTCACAGAAGATTTTCCTGGCAGCATGGGACAGCAGCCTGAAAGCCACTTCTATGGGTCCCGCTGGCATGAGGGCAGAAAAAAAGCATTTCTCTACTGCTTTTCATAAAGTTGCTTCAACACTATGGGAGTAAGTTGAGATGGGGGCGGGAGAGTCTCTTCTTAGGAAAATGCTGCCTTTCTTCAGGCTGTCATTCAGCTTCAGAGAGAAATGTTACTGCTGGTAGTGGTGGTGTTGGATTTCTCTGGTCTTGGGAAACATTCTCACAAATGTACATGGAACCTGGAATTATGATATTTTGTATTGCTCCTGTCTGACATACAATTTTGTTTCACATGCTTTGCTCTTACTTCACACTTCAGGTATACCAAGAGACAGTGCTGCAGTTTCACTTCTAACTGTCAGAATGATGCATCAAGTTAGAGCATATCATTCCCAGGATTATCCTACCCCTGAAGCACACAAACACACGTGCTCCTAATACACTGTGATTAACACTAACAAGATTTTTTTATATTCGTCTACTCCACAAGAGGTTATGCATCTTGAAAACCACTGGAACTCTTTCTAGAATTTTGACTGTCACTGAAGGGACATGAAACACACCATACTTCTCACATCTAAAAAACCTTACTGACTTACAGGCATGGCACCAAGTCATGGTGACCAACTTCATTCTTTTACGTGGTAAGTCTAAGAATTGTGTTCTTATATATGTTTAAGGAATTTTAGAAATGTTGTTGTTCCATTCTATAAATGACCACAGAAATACAGTATTCTACAGGAGGGAAAAAACCCAAAACACCTTTTCATACAAGCAAACCATAAAACATGGATATTGTTTTATATCTAAAGAACTATAATATTGCCGTACACTGGGGCAACATAGTTCCAGATATTGCCTTACACCGGGCCATCATAGTTCGCAGTATAACATTGCAGCACCACCTGCAGTAATCACGCATGGGAAGAGCTACAGCGGCTCACCGACCTTATGGGCAGGAGCTACAGCGGCTCACCATCCCTCTTAGAGGCACGGTCACCCATAAAGCAGTCCAAACCCAGACTTGCTTGGGCAAGAGCTACAGCAGCTCACCATCCCTCTTAGAGGCACGGTCACCCATAAGCAGTCCAATCCTGGACTTACATGCGTAGGCTACTCACGGCTCTCCTGGGCACACCCCTGCCCAGGGATTACGCGCCGGCCGGCTTTTCCACTTCCCCCAAGTGGATTGCAGTCCGTGAGGCTTATACTGCTGGAGGCTTTCAAGAGCTTCTAAGGCTCAGCCAGTTATCGCCGCAATACATACAAACACAGGCACCAGATGTCGGAGTCCAAAAAGGTCCAGCATAGAGCAGGGTGGCAGGCGGTGGCAGGCATCAGCAAGCGGTGGCAGACAGACACCAGCTCAGCATCCAGCCAGCCAGCTCCAACTCAGCTCAGTATCTGCCGCTCTTGGGATCCTACAGCACAGCCCTTATACCCATCATCCCTTGGGCTACTCATGTGCTTCATGTTGTAGGAATCACCACACCTGCATTCAATGCTGGCCTTCCCTCCTCCCAGGGACACAGCCGCAAGCCATCAAGGCCAAGGCTGCCTGCAGCCTACTCTTGTAACCCCACACTATAATACTTAACTATCTTCATTTGAGAATTGATGAAAAGTTAAAAGTCAAAGAATTTATCATAAAATATTAGTTTTTCACACTTTAGAATCCCTGTAGAACAAAAGTATACTAGGAACACCTAGAGCAACAAAACGGGATGTTTTCAATAAACTAGCTATTTAAATTTAAAGCTATTTCTGTATAACCAGAAAAAGAAGTATTTTTCAGACATAAATAAGGAGGCAGTATAGATTTTATAGCCTTGTGCATCACTGGAAGTCTCACACATGCTAAAAATCACATAATGAAAGAGCATCCATTAGATCCATTAGCTTGCACCTAATCACCCAGCAAAGCTGGAAGCAGCAGAACTCGGATGCTGTGCTAAGAGAGACGCTCTCTTCAGTGCTTAAGGAAGCATCTTAGCTTTACTGGTAAATGACAGATCCTTTGTGGAGAAACTCCCATGGCTACAGAGCCAAAATAATGAGCTCCTCTCCTCTCTTGACCTCCCTGCTGCAGTGGGAAGGGGTACACTTGAACAGTTAACAACTCGCTGTCCTCAGGCAGAACCACACCACTCCAAGCCAGGATCGCAGTGGTAGGAAGGATCACACAATCACAACCACCTCCCTTGTCGCTCTCTAAGTCAAACCCTGCTTCTTTCTACTTAAAAAATTCCACACCATGGTTAAAACTTAACAGTATTTTTGTACCTTCAGGCTGCCATTAACTTAGGCATTCCATGCTTTAACAATGGCATGCCAACTTTCATGTTGATGATGATGATAACAATAACACAATGTTGTATTAGTAGCAGTAGTCATAACAGCAGTAATAATAATAACAAAGCAGCCAATTTAAGAGTGTATCAATGCTGAAGACACAGGACTGAACGCACAGTTCTGAATGTAAAGGTGTTTCCATTTAGCTATTTTTAAATCAGCTGAAATCGGGCAAGGAGCACACAATTGCTGGCCTGTGCTTAGTACCCTGTAATTACCCAACTATTCAGGCCATTCTTGGTTATATTTCCCATACTGCAATAATGTTTGCTGTCACATCTAGCTTATCACCGGTCCTAGCTTTAATGCTCTTTAATGCTTCTTCTCTTTCTAAACATGTTTAGAAAACTTGTAGTCCTTCAAAAATACATCCATACTTCCTGTTAATCCACTTCCAGAGTATGAACCTCTGACCTTACCCAAACAAGAAACACTAATGCCTTTTATTTCATAGTCTATACATAATGTTGTTCATTACTTATTCTCATATATTCATTTCCCTTAAACGCATATAGCATTTTGAATTAGGATGGTGTTACCTCTTTTTTCTACTTTTTCTGAGACTCGGATTCTAGAAAGTTAGTTTGCTTGCTCCTAAGTATCAACCAGGACTTAAATTTTCTTGCAGTGGATTCTTGTAACTACAAGGCATCACAGAAATGTTTTGTTAAAACCAAACAAACACCAAAGGTATAATTTACTTTTACTTCATTTTGATTCCCAATCTATAGCAGGCTGTGTATATTTTCAATTCAAAATCTGAAAGTCAGATGAACATTAAAGAGATATTAAAGCATGAAAGAAGCCATACAGAAAACCATTAATTAGTAAGAGAAGAATAATCTTTTATGTTGCTTTCCCCAGGAAACTGTTGGGAAAAGATGCTGGCCATTCAAATTTTGTCAGACTTCCATAAAAGTAAAACCAGCATGTTTCCAGATGACTGTCCTGGACACTACGGATACTCTCACAAAAAATGTATCATCATGCAATGTTCTCTCAAGACACTGCTTCCATAGAAATACACACTGTCAACACTCTTTTTTATCAAAATTTGTATTTAAGAGCAAATCTTTATTATGTATCCTGTTTCAGGACAGTATTTTTTATAACTGCTAATAGAATACCATTCAAACAGCTACACTAAACCATCTAGAGCAGAGCATTTTAGCCCAGGCATGTATAAAAAACAACATGAACTTCATTAGAAAATACAGGGCTCTATTTGAAGTAAGAAGAAATCACAAAAGGGGAGAGAGTTACAAAAATCTGCCATCTGGTCTACAATGTAGACCTAACAACACTGACAAAAAAATTTATTGTCACTATAAAAACAGTACCAACAGACCAATAAGATAAGGATGGGTTGTTAAGCTTTCTACCATTAGATGCATTATGTGCATATATAAATATATATATATATGTCCTTGTGTATAAATACTTCAGCACTTTAAATCCACAATAATATTCACTTTAATTGAGGTAAGACTAAGCAGAACTACTGCGCTGTCTGAGCTTTCCTCTCTGAAACAGAGCAGCAAACTGCCCCCAACAGCTAACCTTACTCTGCTTTGGTACATCAGATCATTGCTGCAAGAACTTGGCCAAGGTCATAGACTAAGTCAGCACCATCACAAGCCTGTGACCCCAAATCCCGGCAAGACCATGCTGCTTCTCAGCAGGCGGTCCAGAAGGAAGATACTTTGCACTTCATTAACCAACTTCTGGCTCACCCAGCACTTCTCATACAGCCTAAAACTGCATCAAACAACATTCAGTACTACAAGCCAAGAGACAAAAGCAAGTATAGAATTACATGTCACAGTGTAAAGAGTCAAATATTATTTACATATATAAAAGGATTGCTAAAATAGTAAATCAATGTTAAGAACTAGACTTTTTTTTAATTTGTGTTCCTGTACTGCCACCTAAAGATGAGAGTGAAAAACAGGAACACTAGTGGACAAGACTTTTATCCGTAGTCCTGGAAATGAGCAGTAATGTTCTTCTGGTATCTCACTTTGAACAAAGACCACACCACATTCAACCAGATCAAAACCAGATTGATGAAACAGTTCTATTTCACATCACAGTTTAGCAGTACTTCACCATTCACCTAATTTCTATGCATTCCCGAAAAAAAAAAAAAATTTGAGATCTCTGTATGGATGTATATATGTCCTTTAACAAGATGAATGTCAGCTTGGCCAGTCTTGATCTATAAACTCTGCCTAGCCACAGCATATTTTGCAAAGGAAGACAGATCGGTGGAAATATTTTTTTTTACTTCCTTATTTACCTTTTTTAATTTAACTGCTATCACTACTTAGAAAAAAAAAAAAGAAACAAATTAATAACCTCTCATGATATAACAAATGGGTAATACCATTGTTTCTCCCAATAAAACATGCCCTGGTTACACGTCTACATCCAAACACCTCAGATTCACTTTTATTCCTCCTGTTGCTGCACTCAGCCTGTCTTCTGAAGTCTGCAGCCCCTCACAACTTCAAGTGGAAAATGTTCAGTCACCACCCTAAAGGACTCTGATGTCTCAAGTCAAACTTCACAGCTACCATAGCTAGAAATCTTTTGAGTTTGGTGTTTATTTGGGGGGGTTTTTTGATGAGTTTTTGTTGGGTTTTTGCTTTGGTTGGGATTTTTTTTCAATATGCTGAAGAAAGATGCAAGCATCGCCTGGGATACATTGTCAATTTTTTCTTTGATTAAATGAGGATCGCATTCTCAATCTTTAAACAGAAACTGAGATGCCCTGTAAACGACTGAAGCAAATCACCTGGATTGTTTCAACAAACAAAACTTTTCAACTATTTCAGAAATAATTCCCTTGCCCCCCCCCCCCCCCAAAAAAAAAAACAACCCAAGCAAACAAAAATAAAACCAAAGCAAAAACCTAAAAAAGAAAAGTTAGCAGTATGGAATTTTCTCCTGTCTCTTCTTCACGTCTTGGCAATTACACAGGGGTTTGGCTTATCTAGCAGCGTGTTTCAGTGTTAATATACAGATGTTCTTCAAATAGCTCCATCACAATCCAGCTTGCTGGGAAACTGCTCAAGGTTAGAAAAGAGGTTTGTTTGTTTCCTTTTAAACAAACACAGAAAGTTACTATGTGTTCGTCGGTTTCCACTTGTAAGGGTCTGCGGGAGGAAAGCAGGCTTTTATTTAAGGCACGTCTCAAAGCCACGTGCTCGTTACACGCGATAAACCTGGGCCGGCGACAGGGAACTCAAACACCGCCCGCTGCCTATTTCATGGAGGCTGGTGCCTCCTCAGCTCTGCGAATGCCCAGGGCACAGCTCCCTCCTGCCCCCGCCGGACCCGGGAGCACCTGAGCGGAGGCGGGAGCCTCCAGGCATCGCCAGCGCGGCGGCAAAACGCCGCGGAGCAGCGGCACCGCACCGAGCCACGCCGGCTCTGCCGCCTCCTGTCAGCCGGGGAAACCTCCCCAGGAACTCCCGGGAAAAGGCGACATCTTCAAAAACGCCGTTTTTTAAAAAAAAAAGCCCCCAGTTAAAAAGAGCGGCAGGAAGCAGCAAGCCTCGGACCTCAGCACACAGCCGCGGAGAGCGGACATAAGCCGGCTCCTCTCCGCAGTACGGACCGGACCCGACCCGACCCGACCCGGCACAGCAGACCCCTCTCCGGGCACGGGCACGGGCACGGGCACATCGCCCCACCCCGCCCCGAACAGCCGGCTCCTCTCCGCGCACGGACCCCCGCCCCGCAGGCAGAGCGCGGCTCCGCCCCGGCGGAAGGGGCGGCGCTGCCCGGGCGGGGCTGGCGGCGGAGGCCGCCGTGCAGTGCGTTCCGGCGGGTACCTGCGCAGGCAGCGCTCGCACACGCTGCCCAGCTGCTCCTTGGTCAGGACGTAGGCGAAGGGCACGTCGCGGTAGAGCAGCTCTCCGGGCCGCACCCTGCGGCGGGAGCGGAGGCCGTTGCCCTTTCCCGGGCTGTGGAACCGCTCCAGCGCCGCGGGCTCCATCCTGCCGCGCGCGCCGCCACCGGGCGAGGAGAGCGCGGCAGGCCCCGCCCACCGCACGTGACCGGGCGCTGCCGCCGCCATCTCAGCTCAGGGCAGGAGCCGGGCCCGCAGGGATGGAGGCCAGGTTTGCGAGCAGAGCACAGCCGCGCTGAGAGGCGTGGGGCACAGGGTCACTCTTTGCCTGAAAAGACAGTTAATAATGCATATCACAGAATCCCAGAACAAGTCGGGTGGGAAGGAACCACAGTGGGTCATTGGTGGAACCTCCCTGCTCAAGCAGGGGCATCCCAGAGCGCATTGCACAGGACTGCATCCAGAGGGATCTTGAATATCTCCAGTCGAGACTCCACAGCCTCTCTGGACAATCTGTTCCAGTGCTCAGTCACCCACACAGTAAAGAAGTTCATGTTCAGATGGAATTTCCTGTGCATCAGTTTCTGCCCATTGCTTCCTGTCCTATTGCTCGGTACCACCGAGCGCAGCCTGGCTCCATCCTCCCGGCACCCTCACTTTGGATATTTATACACAAAATATTAAACAGTTTGGTTTACAAAGGAAGAGATGTGATAATGATTCTGTCAAAAAACATCCCAAAGTAGGATGTCATATTTAGGAGCTGGCATCTGGATGTATTTCTGGATCTCACTGTGATCTGAATACAAAGAAATATGACTGGGCCGGTAGCTGCTGGTCACCTAAGTTCTGATGGTGTTTCTCACTGAGAATGCACCCCATACACTAGATTACTTTTTATGAGAACCATGAGTTAGAGGGTCCAGATAAATGACAACGGAAAAAGCAAAACACTTGCAGGATTAACTAAGCATTAATCTGAAATGTTGGTGCTCAAAGCCCATAAGTGCTTTCTGTACGGGGCCGCATAACTTTCATTCATTTATGAGATTACACACGTGATGCAGGCTAAATGTGCTGAACTGCAGACTTCATCTGGTTTTCCTTATCCCACCTATAGAGGGAGGTAGGGCTTGTGTTTTGGAAAGGAGTGTTGACTCGTGCTGTCAAAGAACACCGGGACATAGACCTAAGAGTTCTGCCAAGCAGCTTTGCATTGCAAAAAACTCACTCATTTTTGTTCTCAGTAATGATTATTTCAGTCTGCAATTGTTTTCATCCAAGTTACAACATGGTAATCAGGAATGGCAATATGCATATATAAAATACTGCTAGTAGGAAGAACCAAGGTACCTCAAGCCAGAGGATTCTCACAGAAAAATATATTTTGACATTTGCTTAAATGCTGCAATGATGTAGTTCATTACCAAAAGAACTGACAGCAATCTAGCTGTTAGTGAAATCATTATGCATGTTACTATGCTTATCTTTAGCTTTTCTAGCAAATTTTTAAAATGTGTTACATTACTGTGATACTGTGAGATTCTCAAGAATTAATCTTAACAGTTATTAAAATATTAGGCAATTACCTATGTATTTGGCCTCTATGCTTTACTTCTTCACCCATTAAATATTCTGCATTTCCCTGTCTATGCTGTTTTATTGAATTTCCAAGCGGGCATTGCCCAAAACCTGTACCAAAAACAAGCCCAGTAATAACAGAAGTTAACATCTATCTCTATGACTGGATAAATTTAAGAAAGGAATGGTCAAACAAAAAGCATGAACCTAAAGGCCTACCCATGAGCTGCAAAAAGTGCACTCGGGGAAGAGGACTATTGTTATAAATAAACAATACCAGATGTAATTTTCATAATTTTCTCAGTTTTTCTTGTCAGGTTTTCTCACTTACATGTCCAGTAACACAACACCACCTTGCAAAGCACAAAAACACATCTGAGGGAATGACAGTCTTCTGTCTCACTGACACACAAAATAAAAATCATAACCTTGAGGAGCCTACTCTAGGAAAATCTTAAGTATGAAGAAAGGGACTTCCATCAGTTTGGCATATGCTGTACAAAGCCACAGAAGCCCAAAACCAGCTTTTAGCTGACATTGCATTTCAAGTGATATGAAAACATAATTGCAGTGACAGAGATTTTCTGTATAGATAATCTTTCAAACACAGCATTAAACATTTTAATGCATGCAGTGCTGGATATTTGGACATCTGTATGAAGGGCCTGGAGAACTGATTCTGGATATCTACACCTACACGTTAGTGACTAATCTGTTCAGGAGGGCCATTCAACAGTCTTTGAGCAATGGTGATCAATGGAATGCCCAAAAACTTGGATGTTTTTGGAATCATCAGTCTGAATTTTCTCAAAAGCATAACGATACTAGAGCTATATATTCCAGTGATTATTTAGTCCATGACTATATTTAGTTGAATTCAATCGCTGTTATTTGCGTGGTGTTTTTATATGACCAAGTCATACACTGACCTAAACAGGTCAGACTTCTCAACAGCTGTTTGAAATGCATGACACATTCTGGACAGAAGCAGCTGTCAAGGAGTGTAATGAGGGCAGTTTCGTAGGAAATATCACTTAATTGTGGCTGATGCTGCTGAATTAGTCATACATCCTTACTGCTGGGAGACACCGTAGTGGAGCTTTAGCTCTTCTATCTCCAGACAGCATGTTTTACAACACAAATTTAGAGAAACAACTGCAGTAATGAAATAATTCAAATTCTGCTCCTTACTCATAAATGTGCAATAGCCATTCCAAACAACACAGCACAAAATAGATTTTTTGTGGGATGAAAATATGGCTCAAAATACAAAATGTTAAATTTTGGATTGTACAAAATCTGTGTCACCAACAGCATAGAATAGCTATTAAATAATTAGTTGAAAGCTTGTAAGTACAGACAAATCTTTTATGAACACGTATCTTTTGAAGATGTCTTCACTTTCAATGTTGGTGTGCTAGTGAAAAATTGATTCTAGAATGTTAAATTAAAATTCACTGCAGAAGCATTTTAAGCACAAAATCATAATAAATTTCACACACAGTAACATAGATTTTATCTGTTGATTTTTTACTGGGAAATTTACAAAACCATTCTACTTTTATTTGTATCTTCCCTGCCTCAAACACATTTCCTTCAAATGATAGAAGCAAGCTTATGAAGTTCTGAGCTGTTTGTCTATTTGGGGTCATATCAATAGGATCAACTACATCAGTGGTTAAAGACTTACATTATGAGTAATCGACTGTTTCATTTGGTGTATCTTAACTACCCCTAATTTCCCTTGGGCTTCATGTGCTTGCTGCATGTTGTGTTCTATCAGCTGGGGACAGTCAGTGTGCCTATTCTCAGCAGTGACAAGTTAAACAGCCTATGCAATGGAAGATGGAATAGCTGTTAAACAAGGATATAATGTGAGTGAATAAACATCTCCCACTGACTTGTCCTTTCTGGAAAAGTTACTTGTTATTTCCATTTTCTCAATGTTTACAGAAGAAAGGTATGGCTTTGCTGAAGTCATACAAAGCTCAGGTTAAGAATTTTCAATATGCAGTCCCACAGATTGTGTTCAGGCTGACAAAACAATTGAACATGCTTCTCAGGAAGCCTCTGTTTCTTCCTATCACATTTGCACATCTTAAACTAACCACATAATCTGTTTCTCAAGTTTTATGCTGGTATTTCCATCAACATTAGCATTAGCCTGCAAGGCTGAGCTCTAATTATTAAAATGTCCAATGGTGAACAGGTTTAGTAGCCAGTACAGACACATTCCACCTTAACAACCCCTTATCACAGCACCTACTGTGTTAATTACTGCAAGGTCACAAACCTTTCTAGATCAAAAGTGAACTGACTATAGAGTTCAACTGAACTGACCCATTAATTCCAAGTGGCAAAATTTCTCATTACGTGGATCAAGTTTGTTTCTGTTTCTGTTTGTTATGATTTTAACATAGGTAAATAGGAAAAGCTTAGGCAATTGCTAGCACAGTCATAATTTTCTTTCCCAGATGGCACAAATGATGAGGCCCATTGGAAAAGACTTTGCATCTCTAAAGTTGCAATCAATATACGAAGTATGACATACTGGTGCTTTAATATGGAATGCCAAAAGCCATTTTTGGGCAGCACCTCAAAGAAATTCAAAGAGTGAGAGCAACACTTAAAAGTGTTCTACTGGATAGTGCGTCACATGTGGTTTGTGTTTCAGAGGTTCATGTATTAAATCAATCTTGAAGAAAAGTGAAAAAAAAATGCAGTTATGCAAAGGAAAGGAACACTAGTACAGCATTGGTTAAAAATCGTAACAGAAATGTATGAGAAGCAATTTAAAATTTGAAAGTGACGTGAAAGTTTACATTCAACATTATCTTACAAAAGCTATAATCCTGCAACAGTAGGAATTTCTGAGTGGATAGCACCAATTAATCAAATATATAGACCTACTTAATTTTCACTCCCTGACTATTTATTCATGTACAGCAGTAATTTTCACTTTTTCCATCTTTTCCGTGAGTACTGAAATCATTTTTATAATGGCAGGCATTTCTCTCTCCATTTCACATTTGCAATCAGGGCTAAACATTGCTTACACTTAGCCTTAATGGTGCATTTCTGGTGAGCATTAAATCTCATTTCAAGTCCCCAGTTACGCAATATTCCTTCCACTTACAGACACCTGCTGTTAGTCTCTGCATTGGCTCATTAAATGCTGCTTTCCAGCAGCATCAAAATAAAACAATTTTCTTTTTTTTTCAGTTCATGTTTGAAATGTTATCAGCACAGTTGAAGCAATTTATTTAGGCAGTGGTGCTCTTATATCTCCTGTATTGAATACTTCTCCTGGTATGTTGGATGTGTAAGACATCTTGCAACAAGAGCAAGGTATTTTGATTCAAGGTGTGAGGGGGATCAGCCCAAGAGACACAGCAGTCTTGTAGACCAGTAGATAAGACAGTTATCATCTCATAAGACTGAAAAAGGTGGAATTGCTTCCATTAATGCAAGTTTGCCATTCACTGTCTATTTACAATGACTGTCTTGGGAATAGTCAGAAATGTAAACAGGAATGAAGCCTCAAATCTTGACAACCTACACCAGAACACCAGCAAGGCTCTGAGACAGACTGCAAATTAAGCCTCAGCCTTTCCAGGAGTTTCATCATAACATGAGAAAAGCTTAGCAACAGCTTCAAGAGAGAGCTGCAGTCTAGCTAGCAGAGTGAATTGAGGCTGTTCAAAGGCAATTTTTCATCTGCAGCCAGAACTGCAGGAGGAAGACAGATGAATGCTTATCATGTCTATACTTCCCACTAAGCTTAAGAAATACAATTCTCTGTTTGCATTGTTTTGGGCAGTACTGTTATCCACAGCCTGAAAATAGCTCAGCCTTCACCAAAATGGCATTTTATAAACTAGTTCTTTGCTAAAGAAGTGTATTTTTTGCCACAGCTCTTCGCAGAGGGTACAATATAGAACACAGAAACAGTACAACCTCTCAGCATTGTTGAACAACAAAACAATAACATGGTAAGACAGAAAAATTAGGAACAGGTTGCCTTATGGAGTACTATGGCTAAAAACAGAATTTTAAGAGCATATGGTTTTGAATAATTTTTTTGTACATGTATTACACATTAAAGAAAGATATTGGCAAAGGTTTCAAGTAAGATGATTTTATTTTTTCAAAACCATTTATACAGCACTGAATATTCTGGTGACTTTCAAACCTAAAATAATCCCTATACATACGTGGGTGTTTGTGTTTTGTGTTACCAACTAGCACAGGTTGCCCCACTATTTTCAAAAGAAATAACTGCTACAACTTTTCCTCAGGGATATCACAATCTTTATTTTAAGCAACTCTCGGTTAATGTTTTATAACCCTGTCATTACCTTGTCTTCTATTAACACACCACTATTAATTTATTAGCATTATGTTGACTTTATGCTGCAAATTCAGAACAGCAGACAATGCAGCAGACTCAGTGGTTGTAAAGACCTTTGTATTTTGTGAATCTGTCAAAAAGGCATTCAAATCATTATGCACTACAATACAAACCAGACAAATAATTGTTATTTGGTCTGTTAATTTTTTTTGAATGTTGTAAATATAGAGCAGCAGTGTAACAAAAAGTTGCATTGAAGTGGTACATCCAAAAGTAGCACAAGCTAATAAGGTCCTGCAAAAGTTGCAAAGCTTGTCCATTCCAAACAGGATTGTGAACAAATAACCGTGAATTCATTACTTACATCCTATGTAGAAGGGCTCTTGTTACTTGCTAAATATTTCCTGTTTGGACAGGAAATCATCTAGCTAACAGTATCTCCGATTTTATTTAAATCATTTTTTTTATCAAAGTAATCTTCCAGAAGCAAAGGTGATCTTCCAAAAGCTTTAGATTTGTAAGTTCATGATCCTTGTACTTGCCAAGACTTCATCATGGAACAAGGTTTCAGCAAACATATCAGAGTTTTGCAAAGCCTCAAAAAGACGCTTATAATCTTCTGGATACAAGTTACGCATTGCAGCATTTCTGGGAATTTCTAATGCTTTCAGTAATGTGTCACTATTGTCCAAGCTCCATGAACTGAAACAAACAAACAAACAAAATCATAATGGAGCATTTCTTTCTGTGAAAAATTAAAAAGCTGGAAACATTATCTGAAGGTCCACTTCACTCTTTCAAAGCTTCTAGAAGAAGCTAACCTCTTCTTGCAACACAAGTTATTTTCAATCCATACTGCAAACAGGAAGAAACCTCTGCTATTACAACACATAAATAGCAAATAAAGCCCCCAGCACACATAGACAATACCAAACCACACAAACCTCTTCATTACAGGATAAGTGTTCTCCCTCCCTCATCCATCCCAAATGCATAAGTCAGGAACAGGCATTACAGCCTAAAACGGGGGTTTCAGTGCTGGAGAAATTAAAGCCAAGGCAGTCGTCAAGAAGATGACTCAGTATAGCATGAACTAGAGACTTACACCTCCCAGGTATTTTCTTCTAGATATAAACAGATGTATCCACCCTCCCCCCATCTACATCTTTGCAATGAAAGCTATACTTTTATAAATGTGCACATACATTAACTATTTCCCAGACAGCAAAAGAGTGTATAAATGCACAGAAGATGCATATTAGAAGCCTTCAACTTCCTGGCTGAAGGATAAGTAGAGATGAGGTACACCACTGAGCTTTAAGAAAGAAATCCATTAAGGCTCTTTGCATTTGTCTTTGCTAAGAGAGTTACTGGAATTTAGTAGCTTATTTTTCCCCCCTTTCTGGAAATTAACTTTCATAACTATCAGCAAATGAGACGTATATTCATTATTTTCATCAGCAAGAAGCCAACGCTTTCCAGACTGTGAACACCTTCCATTTCCGGAAAACAGAAATTTACTGATCATAAAAGGAAAGTGAATAGCTTCAGTGTAATACCAAAACCAGCATGAAAGAAAGTTGCATAACTGGCAAAGTCTAAACCCTAATTTTTTAATTAGATAACAGCCATTTGAGGACATCCCCATTCCACCTTCCATAACCTTCAGCTTGTTTTCATTAGCATGACTTTGATGTCTGTTACAAGCTGAATCTCTTTCCGCTTTTAATTTCTGTAACTGCAAAACTCTTGGTGGCTTTATTATTGTATCTGTAAAATAAGTGAAAACTTCTTGCAGATACATGACCTAAGCTCCACTGGAGGTACAGGAATTACTGCACATATAGAATGTATATATGCAAATGCAAATACTTGTCCACCTTCCTGCCAGGAACAGTCCCCAAAATACTGTATTGTGGGTTGCACAAATTAAATCTTCAATTCTACATGTTGATGATTAATTAAAAATTAATTAATTAGTTTTTGTAAAGGCTGTATTTCATCTGCAAATAAACACTATTTGGGAACATATTTTAATATTTTCACATATTTATCTGAAGTATAAAAACTGTAATTCCTTCTTACTTACTTTAATCTATCAGTAAGTCTAGACTTAGGTTTAGCAAAAGACTGTTTCACCATGAAGATAAAGGTCGATGCATTTGAGGGCTTCAAGCCTCCTGTAAATAGATTTTGCTGAGGAGTCAGTCGTACCAAACATAGATGGTCATTTGGCAGCTGCTGCAAGAAAAACAAAGTCACTGAAAAAATCACTTTTAAAGACAGTATCTATCTTAAGCTAACTGTTTTATCTTTGCCACCAGTAACATTTCTTATCAAAGGTCTTAACAAAATGATTTCATTGGAAGACAAGGCTTCACCTCCCTGTGCCTCAAACAGGAAAAGGAAATAGAAAGCAAAAGAAACATACTATCACTTGAGGTTTATTTCTATGTTTTAAACTGGACCTTCTTAGTTGAAAGAGACAATATAGGCTTGATGTGAGTTTTCAAGATATTATATGGCCTATAGTATTCCTACACCATGCAAGGTATCAGATCAACTACCTGCCTTTATATATAAAGATGGAATTATGTGAGCGTAACACTAAGACACTCTTACAACATCAGGATTTTATTAACCTGGGACAAAGTGGAGTCTTCAACTGAAATAAATGTACTTCTGTATTGGCAGCAATGGATATATTGTCCAATAGATCCAACATTTGTACTTCTAAAGCTGTCCTAGTACATCTTGCATAACCCACCTGATGGGCCTCTCTACGTGGCTTTTCAGCAACACAACTAAGCATGTAAGGCACACCCAGTCATATATTACAGAAACATTGCAAACTACACTCAATACAGTACCACAGCAGTTTTCTGGGGAGTGTGAAACTTAAAAATATTAAGTAAGCATGCCTTTATATTATCAGAATTAAACAGGAATATTCCTTTATTATACAAAGGAACATCATCACTTCTCTAAAAGAGAGAAGTAAGTAACGTTACACAATGTATTTTTGCACTTCTCAGATTTAAGTTTTGAGACTCATGCTTTTCCACAATTAACTTCCACATGAAATCTGCAATAGACATGTGAATAACTATTTTAATCAAAACCAGCAGCATACTGATTGTATTACTAACTGTGGTAGCACTTGTTTTGTTCAAGCAGGTAGATGTGACCATCAGTAACTTTCTCTGAAAAATCCTTTACTTATTGATATTCCTTTATGCTGTTTATTCACTATAATTTTTCCATCACAGACAATAAAGATACTAGCTTATTTCAATTTCTAAGCTAATAGCAATTCTTCACTTCACTTTTGGTGAATCTACATGCTGCCTTAAATTTTAAATAGAAAAGTTGTTAAAAAAAATACATCTGTAAATGCTGCTATAAAGTTACTTTAACCTTTAATTAAAAGTAATTTAGCTGCATCTTCAGAAGAAGAGAACTGTACACAACAATCTTACCCCACTTTTTGGTATCGCCAGTCCCCCATTTTTCAAATTAGTTGAAAATGATGACCAAGGTTCCTATGGGAGGAAGCAAATATATTATGGAATTAAAGTGTTTTGTTAGAATAGAATAGGCTATTTCAGTTGGAAGGTATCTACAGTGACCATCTAGTCCAACTGCCTGAGCAATTCAGGGCTGGCCAAGTTAAAGCATCTCAAAAAGGGCATTGTCCAAATGGTCTCTTAAATGCTGACAAGGCTTGGGGCATCGACCACCTCTCTAGGAAGCCTGTTCCACTGTTTCACCACCCTCTCAGTAAAGAAATGCTTGTTAATGTCCAGTCTAAATCTCCCCTGGCACAGCTTTGAACCATTCCCACGTTTCCTGTCACTGGATACCAAGGAGAAGAGCTCAGCACATCCCTCTGGCTTTCCCCTCCTCAGGAAGCTGTGGAGAGCAGAGAGGTCACCCCTCAGCCTCCTTTGCTCCAAACCACACAAGCCCAAAGCCCTCAGCTGCTCCTCATGGGACATTCCCTCTGGTCCTGCCACTGGCTTTGTTGCTGCCCTCTGGATGCATTCAGGGACCTTCACATCCTTCTTAAATTGTGGGGCCCAGAACTGCCCAAGTATTCAAGGTGAGGCTGCACCAATGCTGAATTCAGTGGGACAATCTCCTTTTTTGACCAGCTGATGATGCTGTTTGAGGCACCCCAGGATGCAGTTTGCCCTCCTGGCTGCCAGGGCACACCCTGCTGACTCAGACTGAGCTGCTGCCAGCCAGCAGCCCCAGGTGAGCAGTGGCCAGCCAGGTGTAGCCCCAATGAGTACAGCCCTCTGAGCTCTGCCCTTCAGCCAGCTCTTCACCCAGCACAGCCTGAACCTGCTCCTCCCACAGCTGGACAGCTGCTCCAGAAACATGCTGTGAGGGGCAGTATCAAAAACCTCCCTAGAATCCAGAAAAATTGCATCCACTGTCTTCCCTTCATCCACTGGGCAGGGGACCTTATCGTAGGAGGGTGTCACATGAGTTAAATGAAACTTTCCTTTGTGAACCCATGTTGACTGTGCCAGATGATTGCATTATTCTTCAAATGCCTTTCAATAGTACCCAGTAGAATTTGGTACTCCATAATGTTTGCAGGTACTGAGGTTAGACTAAGAAGTCTGTAGTTCACTGGATCTTTCCTCACATCCTTCTTTGTAGGGCATGTGGAACAACATTGGCCAGCTTCAGTCAGCAGGGACCTCCCCAGACTCCCAAGACCTTTGGTACCTGATTGAGAGAGGTCCTGCCATTATCTCCTCAGGTACTCTGAGATGAATTCCATCAGGCCCCATGGACCTGACAACATTCAGGGGATACAGCTGGTCCCTTACAGTTTCAGCCTCCATAAATGGAAAGTCACTGTTCCCACAGATGGTCCTTCGGCTCAGGGGACCAGGCAGCCCAAGGTCTATCAGTATTATTAAAGACTGAGGCAAAAGAGACATCAAATGCCTCCACTTTTACTTCATCCCAGTTAGTCAGATGACCACCTTCATAAAGTACTATACTTCAACGTCTTAATATTTACCTTAATATATACCTTGTAGTACAAGTTATTTGGAAGACAATAGACAGTGAAACCTAATTTTAGATTCGCAAAACATCTAACTATGAAGGTAGGTTCCAAGAAAAACAGAGCACAAAGAGAAATCTGAAAAGCATAAACTAACTGAAAGCTGATGGCCATGTGCTCATGGGGAAGTGGGGGGACAACATAAAAAAACTTTTAAAACTAAACCATAGCATGTTTCACAAGGTAAGAAGGTACTAACTAGTAGGAGAAGCAGGTATGCATTAAAGCACCAAAACTCAAAAAAAATTCTACTGAACACACCTTAGCAAGTCCAGAGCATACATGATGGCAAAATTTAGATGATATAACAAAGAGCAGACTATGACAGATTGGAAAAGCAGACTTCTAGTTTCACACAACCGCTAGCAAAATGGAAAAGATTTATCTGGTGTGTAAACATCTCTTTTTTATCTACCAGATTCTGAGAATGCATGTTTTTGAGTACAGTGGTTTGCAGTGAAAACACTGACATCATAGTGAATAACAATGTTGCTTAATTGAAAGAGTTTTACACAAAACCTGACTGTTTTGCCTTTTTACAGAAGTTTTCAACAGTTCTCCAACTGATTTAAACATCAAATTAGCTTCCAATTAGTTTACAATGGTAAATCACTATAAACCCTTTTCTAAATGCATGTCCATAGAATTAGGCCATATCAGCTGGTACAAAACTCTTACCTTATGCAGCAGTTCAATTTCATACCCTAGTTGTGCAAGTACAGTAAGTGCTTGATAAATCCTCGACTCCCCAGGCTTTGCTGTTAATACCTAAACAAATGGCAAAGAGCAAACATTTTTGTTGCACAAAACCAAGACTGTATCTTTATCTAAGCAATATCCACATATAAAACAGTAAGAAGTTCAGTTAAGTCTAAAATTCCAAGGTAAAGTTACATTAGGCCTCAAATACGTGCTTTGTGCTATGTTAATGTATCTTGTCAGAAGACAGGACTAGAAGACATTATAATATCTGACGTATTTCTTCACAGCAGTTATTTGGATAACTGAACTATGCATGAATCTCCAGCATATACTTTCTGGTCCCTTTTAAGGCAGAGAAGTTTCACACAGAAGAGGAGTAAGGATCAGATTTCATACAAAAACCATAACTTTGGCAGAGTTATCAGCTTGCACTGACAAAATAATATTCCCAAGAAGACACACAAGCAGAGTAAGTAAAACATCAGGTGACCTCACTAAGCATTAAGCAACTTGCATTATCCTGATCAATATTACAAATCAAACAACTCTTAGGGCAAGAAAAAAAGAAAAGCTTGTGATTATTCTCAAAAAGGGCAAGGAAAGAAGTCAATTGTAGCAGGGAGATTTACCTTGTAATAGATTTACGCCACCTTGTCATATGATAAAAAGCCAAAACAACCAACAAAAAGGAGCCAACAATGCTCAGTAAAAGAAGGTTCCAATAGCTTTTACTACACAACTCTTATTTAACAGGGTTCACATCATATATATAGTTATTGTAACTAGGAAAGTTAATAAAAAAACCAAACACGAAACAGGGACTGCATTAAATGAATAGGCTGCCCTGTATTTAGTAAAAAACCTGACCATTAAAAACATACCATACAAGTGGGTATTTCAGTGGTGTCCAACCCGTCATTTCACAGAAGAATATACTTAAGATGTTCCATTTTTTTCAGTGGAGTGTTAGACACAACACAAGTTGTGTAAGCAAACCTGGAAGTCCTTGTCTGCTTCAAGTAATTAAAGGTTTATGGTTTATGGCTCTGTAAGAAGCCTCCCAGTTTCATGGAGGAGGAAAAAAGGCATCCTTGAAGTATAAGTACAGTTCTAGAGCTCTGGGACAGCATAAATGAGGAACATGTAATCCACAAAGGGCTCTGCACCTTAGTGTACAGAGGATTAATAAAAAGGACTGTAAATCATTATATTTTGCCTCAGTTCTTTTCAGTACTGCATACAAAACAACTCAAGAGGACAAGTGCATCTCACTGTATTGGTATTTAGTGACTTGGTATCCTCTTCACTTGTGTTTTTGTGTTTTGAATTCAGTCTTCATTAACTATTACCTGCAACTAGTAAACAAACTTGTTGCAAAAGTGCGGTAGAGAATTTAATCACCTCACAATTTACAATGGAAAGCAGCTAGTCTGCTGCTGCATATGCTTGTCAAGGACCAGTCTTCACATTTGTAAGATCTGTGGTTATATGACAACAGAATGTTTCTTCACAGTGCTAGCACTACATAAAGCGAACAAGTAGGAAACTGACGATACTTTAAAATTCTGGTAGAAAAAAAATTCACTCGCAAAAACATTAAGTACACAATACACACAATATAAACGGCTTTGTGTTCTGTGAAGCACTACACCTTCATTACCTGGAAAATGCCTTGCACGTACCGTATACTCTTTTTCACTTATAAAGAGGTTGAGTTCCACTCTTCCATATCTGTATATGGAACTGCATTCATACATGGCGAAAAGAAGTCTCCAAAGTCTGTTTCTTTCCAACTCTTGTGGTACGATTCCAAAAATTTTCAAAGGAACATCTGTTTCAATAATGTGTAAAAGTATATTTAAAATTTTGCAGTATGTATAAGACATTCTCATTAATTCTAATGTCTAAACTACAAACAATTAAGAGAAGAAAGTCTGTGAGCTCATGTTGTTCAAGAATGAATACAATTCAAGCCTTAGTCAAAGCTAAGCCCAGTTTGCATTACACTAAACCTTTAATAGACAAGCAAATACTTAATTATCTGATATTGCCAGAGGGTTTTTTTCTGAGGCTATCATGAGTCGTAAGTAAAGCTGAAATGCAGAAAACAGTATCCATTAATCCAGCATGTGTATTAAATAGAACATATACCTCAAGCAAATCCCAAAGATTTTGCCAAACTGTATATGCACCCTTCAAACACGTGTTTATAATGTGTGGAATCATAAACATATACCTGCCCTCCAAGGAACTGCTGCTACACCCATGGTTTCAAAAAGTTTGTCAGAAGACACAGCAGGTGGTTTCAATGCTACCTTCGACATAGGATCCAGTCTGAAGAAGTCACCATGAATCACCTTTAACTGCCCATCCAGGCTATTCTCTAGGGACTGAATAAAAATAACTTTAGCTGAACAAATCTGGATACAGTAACTGGTTTTCCAAAACACCCAACTCAAACAAAAAATGTGTTCAAGCACTACCTAAAATTGTTACCCAGTCAACAAAAGTCAAACCTCAGAGCTGCTTCTTACAGCTGATAAAAAGAATAGCTTCTTTCTTTCAGCTGATAAAAACAATTGCCCCTTCACTGTGCAGGGTATTTTGACATTTTTTGTACTGTTTAACTTGAGCTTTAAACCACATTCTTAAAAGAGTAAGATGTTCTACAATGTTTTTAAAAAAACAAACAAGCAAACAACTATACTCAACTAAGCAAATCACTTCTTTTAACAATTTAAAACTAGAATTCTTCGTATCTGTGGAGACAATGCCTTTTATATACATTTTAAGTCAGGTGAGAGTCAGTGGTTCCAAGCCAGCACTGTAATGCAAACCTTCTAGAGCAACTTCTGCAGCTCTGTGTCTGACCCCCTCTGAATCGATGCAAAGCCCAGGTGAGCAGGAGAGGACAATACATATAAGTGTCAATTGCAGGAAAAGAGATTAAATAACACTGTGAGATAATCAGAATAACTAAGACTATTTTTACAGATTTCTTACAGCTTCATACAGAACCCTTGCCTAAACATAAACATCGACAATGACTCTGATTCAAATTTATGCATGAAATTTTATTTATGCATAGGAAGACTATGTATGAATTTGAATTCCTACATACAAAAAATGCCAAATCAATTAATTAAAAAATATTCTGCATTTGCAATGTACAATACCAAACTACTTATTGTTATTAGGCGGTTTCACATGTTGTAAGTAACAATCACTGCCTAATTCCTTTTTGATCCAATAATTACGCAACAATTTAATTTCTCATTTTCCCTTTAATTACATTTTAGAAATGTGCAACTGAATCGTAAGTGTACCTTTAAGTCTGTAAGAAAATCTGAGTTACTTTCCAGAGCTATCACTCTAAAACCTGCATCAAGCAGAGTTCGAGTCAAAATTCCAGGACCTGAAATGGGAAAATAAAAATAAAACAAAATTAAAAAGTGCATTTTTGTTTCTAAGTGATTTCCTGTAGTGGTTTTCACAACACAACACTTTGGACATATCACCTTCAACAGGAGATAGCTTGTGTTTGCTTAAACACACTTCAAAACAAGAGTTAGAGAAATGATTTACAGGCAGCCTGCCCAAGATTGCTCACTGAATTACACTAAGCACAGCGTTACAATTGGATACTGAGCAGCACTGGAGATAACGTTTCAAATGTTTTTACTACTTCTTCTTCTGACAACTGAAATATACTGTGAAACCTTACCCATATTATCTTCAAAATACATTCTGCAAAAATGTAAACAAAAAAAACCCCCAAACCATTAGGCAGCTTCACAGGACTTGCCACAGCCCACAATCCTAGGTGTGTTTTTACTGATAAAGTTCGTCTACAAAACCACTGTATTACCTGACAGAAAATTAACATCTCTGGTCACTCTACAGCAAGGTTTTATCACGAGTGACTCAAGCCTTCAGACTCCGCTGCCTCCCTCATTCCCCAAGCTCTGCATAAATGGACCCCCCAGGTACACCGCGGTGTCCACCCCCAGATTTCCCGGGAAGGTGCCGGGGCGTGGGTCCGGGACAGCCCCCAGCCGGGATTCTGGCCGGGGCAGCGCCGGAACGCAACGCAGCTGCCACGGCCGCCCGAAATCCCGGGAGAGGCAGGGCCCCGGCCCCTTCCCAGCAGCACCAGCCCTTGGCGGGGCCGGGGTGCCAGCACCGCCGGTGGCGAGGGCGGCAGCTCGCACTGACCGCCCAAGGTCACTGGGGCGCGCTGGAGCCTCGGGGCAGCTCACCAGGCGCGAACTCGAGCAGGAGGGGCTGGGGGCCGGGGCCGGCTCCGCGCTGCAGGCAGCGCCGCACGGTGCGCGCCAGCTGCGGGCAGGCGATGAAGCGGCGGACCGTGAGGCTGCTCCGCTGCTCCTTACGCACCAGCCGCTT